>JASGXE010003691.1:0-25843 GCA_030068105.1 Sinentomon sp. SZTP_YWyxl
AAAAGTTTTAAGCAAAATTGAGAGAGGCCCATCTGCTTTATCCTCATAGTGCAACCGTAATGCCCAAACTACAGTCATCAGGGTGCACAGGAGGACATCAGGGTAAAACATAAGAAAGTGTTCATATTAAATAACAAATTTATTTTCAACAATCCATTGACAAGTTCAAGCAACCAGCAAAACAATCAAATGAGGCAATATCAACGACAAAACAGTAACGTGCTGCCCCCATAAACAAGAACAGCTGGGCTGACGGTGCGAGAGTAAAAGATCGGTAGCAAAGCCAGATGAACCTTGGTGGAACCGAATAAGGTGAGATAGACCCCGAAAAGTAGTCATTGAACCTGTGTCAACGATCTTGAGAGATGGACTAAACAAAATCAGGCCCAGCTGTCTTGTTTGAAAAGAAGAAAGCACAGTCAAAGTACTGCAGAACACAAAAAAAGATAAAACAGTATCATTACATTTGTATCACCACAGTACAGATCAATATACAAGTCAGGTTAGCTTATTGCATACCAGTTCAATAACACAAAAAATTACTACATACAATCATTTGCACTTGTAGGGATTTAAAGTGGAAAGAATATGAGCAGGAAAAGAAACAAAGAATAAACAATGAAACGATAAACAAAATGACAAAAAGTAGCCCGAGTGGCCGTTATATCGAGAAATAGGTGGTTGAAAAAGGTGAGAGATGAGGAAACTCTCTCTAGTAGTTCTCTCAGAGAACTCTCTGTGCTTTATGGAAGAGATCCTGGGGTTCAGGCTCTATTTAAGTTGAGATCCTTGTGCCAAGAAAACACCAACCTTTTCCTGCTCCTTCACAGCTCAATTTTAATGTGAATTCAGCTCAGCTCTCACAAACCAACGAAAGGGGTTGCAGGGAAATTAAGGCAGAAATTTATACACCAACATATATGAACAATGAAAATCTGCCAGGAGAAAAAAACATCACTATTTTTGCTTGTCATCCATGAAGATCACAGTCCATGTGAGTATCCCCGAATGATTTATCTATGCTGCCTCGCGGCACTGTTCTATGATATGAAAGCCATAGTGAAAGTTCTACACCAGAGCGAAATCGTCACAAATAAATTTGCACTTATCTTGAATTTCATGAGAAGTAAGCTATTGCTCCAAAATTTACGTTGTGAGAACGCAGTGATGTCTTCATGTGATTAATTTGCAGCACCCTTTTCGCCATGTGAGATCAGCAGATGTTTCATTAAGAGTTGAATGCAGTGCATGAAGAATGAGCTCAGAAGACCTGACGAGTGAATCCTATGGCTGCATGATGCCACTGAGGTTGATGAGTGACCTCATCCAAATAGTGATGATTAAGGGCATGACATCCGAGCAGACACCTTGATTTATGTCCCAGAGATAGGTTGCGAGGTGAAGAGGATTTGATTCTTAACTCCCCAACAGCAACTGAAAGAAATATTGATGTGCACTCATGTCACAACCCATCATCTGCATCTCACTTAAAGGAATCGTGTACCAAAATTTGAGAATGAACTGAACAAGATTCAGTTTCTGCTCAGAAAGTGGACTGAACGAGTTTGACTGTGCTGACTCACGACTAGGTTTGGAATGCCCTCCTCCATGCACTCAAAATGGGATTTTGCTCGGTTGATTTAGATACAAGAAATGCTCAGAAATCAATACAAAATAAGTTCAAAGGTTCTTAAGGCAATGCCTCCTCATATTCTTTCTGCTATGAAGACTTCGGAGAAACTCAGTGATACAACTCTCAAAAGTTGAGGTTGAATGCAGTTATTTCAGTTATTACGACTTGAAATAAAATTTATGCTGCGCACAAATTTGCACTGAGTTTAGTGTTCTCATGCTCGTGAACGACATTTTCAGGTTGCCACACGGAGTTAACTCCTAAAATATCTGATGCTTTCCCCATCTACCAAAATGTAAATTGCGGTAAACTTACTGAACCAGATGACTGCTGAAATACACAAAATTTACGCCACACAAAACTTCACAAAAAATAACTATGCTCACCTCCACTTGTTTGGAGCGACGTTTACCGGAACACAGAGCTGAGCTGCTCGTCAAGTTGACGCCAAAGCAAAAAGGACCGAACTTATGTGCACGAGGAAATTTATAACCTCGGTCTGCCGATTCTGCGCAGACATGATTCACAAAAGCGTCTACGCAGTGAAAAAGTATAACGTGTGGGAAGTAGAACGACCACTACGTTACACCACCCCCCTATACGTTAGAAAATTCCTAGGAAAAATTTGACTGGAATTTTCGTTGAGAGAAATTTTTCAAAATTTCACTTCCTTTCAAATGTGATTTATCCAATGTTCTGCCAAAAAACCTGTCAGCCCACCTGCATTCTCACTCCCCTGTGTCACCACATGTGCCTTAGCACTGGGAAATTGGACACAACCGAAAGTTCAAATACAGGTGAAAAACAAGAAATAAAGGCAACAAACAACATGGTAACACATTAAAAGCTGATCAATAATTCACGAAATACGTAAATGCTTGGGCAACTTGCGTGGACGCAAGTTGTAATGTGACTGTAGATTAACTTCTAAATCATCCCCTGCAAGTTGAGAGGAATCCATTGTGCGATTGTGTGCAATGCTGTGCAATTGTGAAGACTCTTCATCAATCTGATCTGTCTGACCAATGCCAGTTTGACATGTTGGTGCCCCTTGAATATCGACAATCGATGCAGCATTAGTGCCATCAGCTCCGACAACGCCGCCAGACGCCACCCGCTGCTCAGCTTCTTGAACCTGAAATTTTGACCCACAAGAAAAAGCTGAATGCATGCCTTCATGATCAGTGCATGGAGTGACTCGATAGTGTGAAAGACGCGATATATTTACTTTCTGAGTGCGACCATGTCTTCGCCAAGGCTTGATAGAGGCATTACCACACTGATCCAAATTCAGTATAATGAACGGTCCATCATATACCGAACACATTTTTGCATTTACATTTTTTATCTTATCTGAACGGTTAAATATAACCACCTTAACAATATCACCAATTTTTAAATTGCATTCTTTGTGTTTCCTTTCAAAATGACGCATGTTCTTGTCACGTTGTTGCCCAGCCTTTGTTCTCACAAACTCATAAATTAGACGTCGCTGTTCCTGAATGCCCTGTAAATTTGTAGAAATCTGAGTTACTCGATCAGGGGAAAGTAGCATCAGTTGATCTGGAGATATTATTTCATGACCCAGAAACACTCGAGAAGGAGTTAAACCATGTGCATCATGAACACTTCCATTCAAAATGTGCTGAATGTAAGGAATCTCATCACACCAAAGGCCTTGAGAATGAGCTACAGTTGTGCGGAGAATGTCTCGAATGTTTCTAATGACTCGTTCAGCAGGTGATGCATTATGTGATCCCACAGCCACAAAAATCGTCTCAATCCCTCTGGACTCGGCCCAATTCCTAAAAATGCTTGAAGTGTGGATTGAAGCCTGGTCCAGCACAAATGCAATTGGTGCTCCAAAGTATGCCATTATTCTCTGTTCCAGTGCATTAATTAAACTCCTTGTGGTAAGCTTCGTAATTACAGTAAGAACACAATACTTCGAAGAAATTTCAATCGCAGTCAAAAGATTCCTTGCCTTAAATTTACCAGCGGCAAATACACACGAATCTATGGCCCAGCATACATTAGGCACCGAAAGATTTGTGCTGAGACCTTTGATGGCAAGAGGTTTCTGATTGTTATGATGCGAGAGTTGACATTCATGGCATGACGTCACTAAAAGCCGTACGTCCCGACTTTGATTCGGCCAAAAGGTCAACTGCTTTATCTTCTTATAAGTTTTGGTCCACCCTAAGTGACCATGAAAACGACTTGCGTGAAATTTTTGCACAAAAGTCTTAACAAAATGAGTTGGAGTATATATGACAGATCCAATGCCAGTCCTCTCAACATAAATCACACCATCAACGATCTTTGCAGTGACTGCCAACTTAACCAAGGACAAAGGAAGTCTGGATGACTTCCTTTGTCACAACCAAAATGAGGTTCCTGCGGACCTTTCAATGTGACATTGCATGTTTCAAAATGAGAAAAAAAGAACAACTCAACTGGCGAGACAAAATGGAATCAGCAGCCTCAGCGAAGTCAAATTTCACTTGTTAGGAATTGCTCAAAAGATGTTTTTTGACACCTGACTTGAATAAACAAAGGGATGGTGCACTGCGGCAGCTCGAAACGCAAAACTATTCGTGCCAAAACCTGTTCTTACACTAGCAGGCCTAAAAATATTGAGAGGATCAGCCTGTCTTGTGTTTCTACTGCTATGACTAGATAACACAATCAGCTCAAGACTTGTTAGTTTGTGAAATTCCTTGTAGGCTATGATTAGCGATTCATACTTGATAATTTGAACTGTGTTCAGTAGGTGATTCCTAACCATGAAATCCTTTGTGGGAGCATTGAATCCCAAACTTCCAATGATCCTGATAGCTCGATTTTGAAGTAACGTTATTTTCGAGAGGGTTGACTGATAGCTCATTCCCCACACCGCCGCACAGTAGTACAAATGAGACTCAAAATAGGCATGATATAGCTTTAGCAGCAAGTTGCGGTCAAAAGAAATATTTGAACAAAGATCAAATTTTTCATTAAAAACACGTTGGAAAGAGTCCGGAGTCAGAAAGTAAAATCGATCCTGGTATGTGATCAGTAAACTTTCGCAGCTTTTTGACAGGTTGTGTACGTCGACATCGAGATCAAGTCCAAGTGAGACCTGCTTCCATGAAAACATCACTTGAATCTGTAAAAGTCCAAAATGTTGCCTGAAATAAAATGCAAGAGAATCAAAATATTGACTGGCGATTCAGAATCACAGCAACTTTTTCCTCCGCGATTTGCCCCTTTGCTTAAACAAGGGAAAATGATATGAGCCGCACCATTCAGCGTCGCATAATGCATGCAAAAGTTGGAATATCAGCGCGGCACGATATTCGAGAATAGCCTCGCATCTCATGGCGGTTGGAATCGGACAACTTGCGGAATGAGGAAGCCGTTGTCAGTTCTGCGACCTGCATATCTCCCCCTCCGTTGAAGCAGCATAACTCGATTACCCCCTTCTTTCCTCGATGAATGGCGCCTGGCCGCTTAACGAATGTGGTGGTTTGACCTGTTTGCTGCGTGGTAAATGATGACATTGCCGCGTGTGTGACTGCAATTCGAGAAAAACCAGCTGGCAGAGAGCCACCTGCTCATTGGCAACAGGGACAACCGCGTCCGCAACGGATGGGTGGATCAGACATGAAGGAAGAGAGGAATTTATTCAACCGCCCACGATGCAGCTGCATGACAGCGATGAGGTTGGAAGGACAGGGTGTTCGCTTGCTGGAAATTTTCTGTAAATCTTGGAAGATCGCCGAATGTTCAAAATTTCATGAAATTTCTGGAGGCGTTTGAATAAAATTGACTATGTCGGCGCCAATTCCAAAAATCGCTTTCCGATGCATCCTGCTTATCTTGACGCTTTCCGAGCCTTATATTCAAAAATTCATCCCATGCTAAAGATGTGATGCATCCCGCGCCTCTCAATGCACCTCTCGCTTCGCGCCTATGCATCTAATAATTGCTCAAGTCTATGCACTCCGCGCATCAGAATACATGAGCGCACTGACAAGAACAAAAAGCAAAATGAGGTAAAACCATAAACAAGAAAAACTCTGAAAGTGATTCAAAAATTCATGTTTGATGCGAGATTTTTTGCAGAATTCTCAATTTGATTTTCCGAACTCCAGAGTTTTTTCGAAAGCGCGGGTTTTTTCACCGAATTCAAAGAACATGACAACTCCGAGTTTTGGACGAAATTCCAACATTTTCCTCAGAATTCCGAAATTTCTCTCAGAATTTCTCTCAAATTTTCCGAAATTCCAAAATTTTCTCGGAATTTCGATTTCTTCTTGGAGTTCAGAGATTTTTTCCAATTTCTGAGAGTGTTATTCTCGCAGTCTAGAGTGTGTTCGAAGTCAATTTTTGGAATTTCATACTGTTGCACGAAATGGCAAATTTCTTTTCTCATAAATCCATTTTTTGATTTCGTAAATAAGTTTTTTATCGTTTCTGTGATCGATTCTGCCGCTTCCATTGTTTTCAATTTGTTGGCAAAACTGTATAACCTTCCATATTTTGATCATGTGGCATGGCCAAAAATCAGACGTGTCCAGACACGGAAAACCTTTCAAGCATTGAAATTCGCTGTCCAAGGAATTCCAGGGAAAGAAAAGGACTCTGGATGCGGATCTTTTTCGCGGATTATGAAACGCGAGTATAATCCTTCACTGACACGAAATATCATCGCGCACGAAATCCAGATTAAAGAGGGAGACATCACGATCCGGAAATATTCAGAGCAAACCAAGGAAAATCATGGACTGCTGATACCATTTCATATGTGAAATTTCAAGGCCCAGAAAAATTCAGAGAAAACATCTCTCGTGAATCGTGGACAGCAGAATTCATTTGCTGGTATGGAATTCCATGGTCCACAAAAATCCAGAAAAGAAAACAGAAGAGCGCGGATACCAGTTCCTGGCATGGAATTTGATGGCCCACAAAAATCCAGAGAAAACCGGAGAAAAGCATGGACCGCGGATACCAGTTCTCAGCATGGAATTTCATGGCCCACAAAAATCCAGAGAAAACCAGCGAAAATCATGGACCGCGGACGCCAGTTCCTGGCATGGAATTTCATGCCCACGAAAATCCAGAGAAAACCGGAGAAAATTAAGGATCGCGGATACCAGATCCTCGCATGGAATTCCATGGCCCACAAAAATCCAGAGAAAACCAGAGAAAGTCATGGACCTCGGATGGCCAACAAAAATCCAGAGAAAACCAGAGAAAATCTCTAACTGTGGATACAGTTCCCAGCTTCCTAGCATGGAATTTCATGGCCCTCAAAAATCAAGAGAAAACCGAATAAAATCACTGACTACGCACACCATTTCCTGACATGGAATTTCATGGTCCGCAAAATTCCAGTGAAAGCCAGAGAAAATCAATGCACAGCGGAACACCAGTTCCAAACATGGAATTTCATGGTTCACAAAATGCAGAGAAAATTGCAGGCTGGGGATGCCATTTTCTGACACGGAATGTTATGGAAATACAGATAGAACCAGAAATATTCGGGCCACACGGACACCATCATTCCATGGCATGAAAAATGCGAAATCTAGAGGATACTGGGACAATTATTGTTCATGGGACACGGAATCCGTCTTGTGATATGCGGATTTTCGTTGCAAGCAAAGATGGAAGGACTGCTGAGCAAGTTCAAATGTCAGAAGTGCACATTTTTTTCCAATCCATTTCCGCGGACAAGGAGGTCGCAACAGCCAATCCCGTCGTCCGAAATTGTGACGTCATCAATTTTGGCATTTTTCCATTGCCACCGCTTTTTGCCATTTGGCATGTTTGCCACCGCTTCGCATCTCTTTCTCAGGTCACAACAGGGTCAGGTTTGGTTGGGTTAGGTTCGGTTAGGTCAGGGTTAGGTTCGGTTAGGACAGGCCTCGAAAATAAAATGTTGAATTGGCTGGAATTCCCAACAGCCAATCAGAGACGCGCTTGCGGAAGTGGATTGGGAAAAATGTGCGTCAGAGGCACCATCTGTGGCATGGAATTTCATGATCCACAAACTCCATTGAATTGCGCCAATATTCATTGGACTGCAAGTGCCATTTCCCGAACTGGAATCTTTGGCCACAGAATCCAGAAAATACAAGGTATTGCATGTATTGACATGCAATATATGGAAAATAAATGCAAGAAAATTCCATGAACATTCATGGGCAAAATAATTCGGCAGCATTAAAAAAATCGAGACTGTGCTGTTGGGTCTTGCACAACGGATTTTTCCCCACAATGTGTGAGAAAATTCCAAGAGTATTGCACAAGAATCGATGTTTTGACACAAATGGTGTTTCCCGGTCCACGAAATGTCGGAAATTCCATAAACCGCAGATGCCACCACTTTCATGGAATTTCGCTGCCGGGACGAATCCATAAATGTTCCTTGATGCGTCGTGGACTGTGAGAAATCCACTTCCTGACACGGAATTTCGTGGTCGAAGAAAATCCAGAGAACTCCATCAAAATTGGCGGGCCTGGGACACTCTTTCCTGATGGACTGAAAATCCATAGAGATTTTTTTAGGACCACGAGAAACCACTTAATTCCAGACTTGAAACCAGGCAAAACCACATTAAACCAGAGGAATCCAGAGCAAACCAGTCTGGTTTGTCATGGTTCATTTTCACTTGGGGTGGCGAACACGCCAAATGGCAATAAGCGCAAGGCAAAAATGCGAAAATTGATGACGTCACAAATTGAGGCGACGTGATTGGCTGTTGCGATGCTGCTGTCCGCGGAAGTGGATTGGGAAAAACATGTGCATGAAAAAAGCCGACTCACGGAAACGTCATCAAAAAACAGAAGACCAGGAAGAGGAAAAGACGATGCCAGTGAACGGCGTGACGCGGTCGCCAGCCCAAAGAAAGTTGATTGTCTCTTGAACCGAACATGTGATCAAATTCTGGGTTCCTCCCAGATATTTTAAATGATTGTGCGATTTTTTCCGTTGAAACATGGTTCCGACCTGCGGAAGAGTTGTGGAGGAAGCTTTCAGCTTTCCAAAAATACCAAAATCATTGAATTTGAACATCATTTCACTATTTTAGCCCAGTTTCATTGTGACATGGCAGCGTTGTTTTGTTCTTGAGCGGGGAAGGGACCACGGCTCCCTGGAAATCCGTGGGAGTCACGGTCTCTTCTCCGCTCAAAAACAAAACGATGTTTTTCCGGGTTCCTGCCTCACATTTTCAAAGATTGCGCGATTTTTTCCGTTGTGATGTGGTTTCGACCTGCGGAAGAGTTGTCGAGGAAGCTTACAGCTTTCCAAAAACACCAAAAATCATTGAATTTGAACATCATTTCACCATTTTGGACCAGTTTCAGTGTGACATGGCAGCGTTATTTTGTTCTTGAGCGGGGAAGAGGCCGCGGCTCCCTGGAAATACGTGGGAGTGGCGGCCTCTTCCCCACTCAAAAACAAAACGATGTTTCCATGTCGCATTCTCTCTTGACAAAATAGTCAAATCAGGTCCAAATTCAATGATTTTGGTGTTTTTGGAAAGCTTAAAGCTTCCGCTACAACTCTTCTGCTCGTTGAAACCATGTTTCAATGGAAAAAATCGCACAAACTTTGAAAATGTGAGGCGGGAACCCGGAATTTTATCAAACTTGGACACTTTTTGTTCCTCAATTTTTTTCAAATTTTGGCAGCGAAAGTTCAGAATTGCTTGAATCACACACTTCAGCTTTCTGATTTGACAAGTCCCATCAAAATCCGTCATCTGGTTCAAGAGAAAATCAACTTTCTTTGGGCTGGCCACCGAGATCCGCCGTTCACTCCCATTTTCTTTTCCTCTTTTCTTCCATCTTCTACGAAGGCTGATCAAGAAAGACTGAGACTGGTGTTCGGTATCGGTATCAGATTTACTCAAACACCCATACTTTTGACTGTTGTCATGCATCATCTTGATATTGTAGCTTTTTCACGCAGCTGGGAAGAGGGAGTGTACGTACTGCTGGCGAACGCCGCTGGTGCTTCCGTGACTCCCTGCGCTAGTTAACCGGCAGTTGTCGGACAGCGCTATCGCCGCGCGACTGACGCAAGGCGAACCCATTCCCCCGATGTAGTGCTCCGGAATGACTACCTTGGAACCTATGTGGGTCTAACTGTGTTATCTTCTACTTCTTTTTCTTCTGCCTAGTCTCATGATGCTGGCTTTGTTTCTTCATTTCATCATTTCCCTACCTTCTTCCTTTTCTTTCACCTACCTATGTCTCACTTTTATTCGCTTTTTTGCATATTTTCATTTGAGATTGTGAATGGGTATGTTGTGGTGTGCGTGTGTGCTGGTTCATGCTGCATGCTTGATGCTGATGGTGGGGAGGTATTGTTTGGGTCGCGTGTGTATGACTGTTGTGTGCCTGTATTGAATGCTATATGACTAGGCCCCGTCCACATTCCGATGATATGTTTTCCACACTCCTATATTTACCCTCCTCACCCCTCCTTCCTTTACCCTTTCCTATCCTTACGAATATTGCAGCCGACGGTCGCGTGTCCTTCCCTTCCCTCCCTTCCCCAACCCAGGTATATGATGACATTTGCTGTCATATGTGAGAACTTGATGTTCTCCATTGACGATTGCCTTGTGGCATAATAACCTGCTGAAAGCAGCGTCTGATACCTATACCTATATACCTATATTCTGCAGATTTTTTTAGAAGAATTAGATGATGGCTTTCACACGCATGTCCAAAGTGAAAAGCGTGTTCAGGAAACCAGCAATTTTGGATTTTCGATAACTTGAAATTGGATAGCTAGATTTTCTCTATTTTAGGGGAAAACCATCAACACTGTGGGGGCTTCAAGCACATAAATTCATATTATTCCAACTGGAATGTGGAGCGAGATATTAGCTCCGGTTGTTATTACCCCAAATTGGTATTCCCCCAGTCTCCCCTAGATAGGTAGGCGAATCAAGTTATTGGACAACACGACAAGTGGCATGCAAAACAAGTCAAAAAACGGAACAAAACTAATGGAATCAAAGAATGGAAATAAAACGAACCTTGGCAACAGTTCACATCTTGCAAAATTTATGTAGTGGCAGGGTCCTGAAAAAGTTCAAAATGAATAGGCTCCAAGCAGGTGTCAAATATTGTCAAAAACAAAATTCAGTGGCCGAGCCAAATTCCAACATGGTCAAATAGTGCAGGTAAACCAGAATGCATGTACCCTGGCAGTGATTTCAGTGAAAAATGAAGAAGAAAAAAGGGGGGAGCGAATAAGTAGGCCCCCTAAATAGCAAAAAAATCCCTCTCTAAACCTACAACATGCTTAACTTAGATGGGGGGGGGGGGTAAGGCCAGCAAAAATCTGGGCTGATCGGTGAAGCAACTACCTACCTGCATCTGAATTAAGTTCTCCAATTTTGCCCGAACAACTATATTGAATTTTTCCTCGGGAAAGTGGAGAACATCTTCTGGGAGGCAAAGCTGATTCCACAGAAAAATGCTGCGGTGGAAAAACGAATGCCTGTCAATGTTTTTCAACAGCGTAGGTGGAACAAATGACAGGAACTTGCTTGCTCTGGTGGGGTTGTTGTTCTGTGTGAGAATCCACGGCCCGTCACCCATCCACCATGTTTTAGGTTACAGTGCCTAAACATTGAGAGACTATGCAAAATTCTTCGCTTCTCAAGTCAATCCCAACCAAGGTCATTTATTGGGATGTAACACTTGCATCAAAGCAAAAGTTACCGGCAACAAATCTCGCAGCCCTTCTCTGCACAGCCTCAATTGCATCAACATAGCATTTTTGAAAAGGTGACCACGATGTGGTAGAATACTCCAACAAAGACCTGACAGTAGAGAAGTACAAAATAGTTTTAACTTTTCTCTTGAAGCATAGCTGTAGTTCCTAATAAGGAACTTCAGTTGCTTTGATGCTCTTTGCACAAGTTTTCTAGCGTGTGTCACCCAACTCAATTCAGAATTAAATGGGAGTCCCAAATACTTGATAGTATCCAGCCTGTCCAGGGTACCTACTTGGTCCTACCTTGTAATCGTACAAAGCAGGTGATCTTGAGGTTGAAAAGGATATGACAGACGTTTTCGAGGCATTTATACCCATGCA
Source organism: Sinentomon sp. SZTP_YWyxl (assembly GCA_030068105.1). Lineage (NCBI taxonomy): Eukaryota > Metazoa > Arthropoda > Protura > Sinentomata > Sinentomidae > Sinentomon > Sinentomon sp. SZTP_YWyxl. Next base: position 11,742 of record JASGXE010003691.1, read on the forward strand.
GTTGGTATTGCACCACTCCGAAATGGAGTCAACATCAGTCTGTAGCGTGATGAAGTCCTCCGCGGAAGACACAGCTCTATAAATAACAATGTCATCCGCGAAGAGTCTGATACAAGACTTCACCGCAGAAGCAATGTCATTAATATAGATAAGGGAAAGTAAGGGGCCGCACACAGACCCTTGTGGGATGCCACTTGTTACAGGGAGAATATCAGACATCTCACCATTTAGTAAAACCCTAAAATGGCGATCAGTAACAAAATTTGAGATCCACAAGAACAAATTTTCAGGGATTCTCAGTGAAGCTAATTTCTTGAGAAGAATAGAGATACCTAGAGACGCGATCAAAGGCTTTAGTCATATCTATAAATAGGTACAGCGTCAATTTGCATAGACTTCCCCAATGCCACTGAGATCTCATGGATAAAGCCAGTTAGCTGACTTTCACACGAATATTTTGATCGAAAGCCATGTTGGCCATTGAAGAAAAAGTTTTGACCCTCAAGCAGGCGGTACAGGTAGCCAGCAACAGTTTTCTCCATCAACTTTGCACAAGAGCTTATTAGGCTAATGGGCCTAAATGACTCTGTAGACATTGCCAAACCTCCTTTAGGAAGAGGCTTAACTATGCTCTGCTTCCAGTCGACCAGGATAAAGTTTGTGGCTAATGATAGAGAAAATAAAATCATCAGATATTTTGAAAACACATCCCCATGGTTCTTTAAAAATACCATAGGTACCTACCTATGTGGTCAATGAGGTCAAAAGAGGAGTAAAGTTGTTACAGGATTTTATTGCATAAAGCACAGAGCCATCAGGCAACAAATCAGCATCCCTCATGAAATTTGAGGGGTGCTGATTGAGCGTTGATGCCAGATCAGGAACGGAAGCAGCACTCAAATTTTTACTAACTTTTAGTGCAAAGGAAGACGGATCATTTGCCCCTGCACCGCTGATCAGGGTCACCGGTGCAGAGGTTTTGCTGCGATGAAATCTCCAAAATTGTTTGTGGAGATTACATCATTCACAGCCAAGGCTTGAACATTTTCTCTCTTTGGAGTGCAGCTCCTGCTGATAGTCCCGTAAGGCAGAAGCATACTGGCAAACTAAGCCTGCCTCAAAAGAAAGCTGTTGAGATGCAAATACTTTTTACGGAGGTCGGGCGTAAACCACAATGGGAAGGTGAAGCCGGAACAATTAATTACCCTTTTCTTTGGGACAAATTTTTCAATCACAAAGCAGCACAGGGTTTTAAATTCGTCCCAAAGCTCATCTAAACTGCTACCAGCAACTCCAAAATCCAGCAGCGCAAAGTTCAGAAACCTGTCCACAACGTCTTTGTCGTAGGCATTAAAATTTAACCCTACGCCATCTGTAACTGGGGTGGAAGGTAAAGGAGGGGGTGCACAGTCAACTTAAAAATCGGCGAAGATCATCAAATGGTCACTAAGACCTGACAAGGGATGTATATCCCGAAGTTCAGATTTTGGGCAGTGAAATATCAAGTCAATTGTGGACCCCCCACCATCAGGGATAAGCAAGGGGATCCCTTGGCCGGGTAATAAAATCGACCACTTGCTTTAGAGAAAGCCTATCGACTAGCCTTTGTAGCCCATCAGGGCGGAGCTCTGTATCCGAAGCTGGGGCATTGATATTGAAATCGCCCAATAGGAACACTGTGTAAGGAAAGGGAAAAATGCCGGTATGCGTTCTCGGCTTTTGGGTTCTGTATTTTCTGTATTTATTAATTTTTCTCCAAAAGTTAATTGAAACAAAGTACCGACAAAAACAATTTTCAAGAAAATAAGTGAAACAACAGACATTGTTGAACACTCTGATTTGGTACCTCAAATTGCCGGTAATAAGGGTCCCCCAGCAATATTTCTTCGCTCAAATCTATCTTTCTCTTAGGTTAGGTAGGTTAGGTTAGGTATCAGGCGCTGCTTTCAGCAGGTTATTATGCCACAAGGCAATCGTCAATGGAGAACAGCAAGTTCTCACATATGACTGTAAAATGTCATCATATACCTGGGAAGGGAGGGAAGGGAAGTACACGCGACCATCGGCTGCATTATTCGTAAGGATAGGAAAGGGTAAAGGAAGGAGGGGTCCGGGTGAGGATGGTATAGGAGTATGGAAACCCGACAAAAATATATCACTGTAATAATTTGGTTCCAATCAGTAGTGGTCCGTTAGCACTCCTTCTGGACAATGAATTCCAACGATCCGGGTTCGCTGCTTGCAGTTGACCAAGTCAAACGTGAAGAAGTAATAATACCAAATTACAAAAACTGTTACTAACTTTAATAATTACGACGACTTTCAGCAATGGTTTAACAGGAAAGATATGATGAACGGTGACAGGACAATGCAGTTATCAGTTGGCAGGAACAATAACCAATGTGATCAGTATAACAGGAACAACAGCGTAAAACAATCCCTAATGACGACGCCGGAGCTCCCTTTCCCGGTTCCGTCCAGCAGGGCTTTCAGCGGCCGTTGCCAATGATCAAAAGACCCAGTAGAGAGGGGATTGCCGGCTTTTATGCAAAATCGGGCCCATCTAACCAATGCAAATCTTTTCCCGGAACATTCTTTCGGAAGTGGGTCAATTAAAACAGGCTCCGTCCAATGGTCAATTTGGCGTGTGTCACCGGGCCTTATTTCTTTGCATATATCTGCCTTTCTTTCGCATGTGTTGCTGACTGAATTGATCATCTCAACCGGAAACCGAAATCCTCCCAGGTAAATTGCACTCCAGGGTAAATCCCCCCACCAGAGTACACCCACATGGGAGAACCCCAATTTCCCCTCAATATTTGCTAACCCTTTCTTGCTCTTGCCCTTGCTGGTTGCTGGGTATGAGCGCTGCCTCCTGTTGCTTTCCCTTCATTGAGTAACATCTGGGTGCCCTCTCCAACTACACCATGGTACCCCTCTTACAACTGGCAGATTACAACCAGGATGGGCATGCATCAAAGGAAGAATGGAGTTCAGGGACCTTATTCAAATCAAGCTGCCAAAATTAGAAGCTGCTAAGCTAACAGCATCATAGCAGGACGATTTTGGCAGGTTGGAAGCAGACCGCAAGCAGGATGATGGCAGGACAAAAGTTCTTATTCAAATTCCCAGAATGAAACATTTGAAACATTTCCGCAGCAGACGCATTGAGACGCAACATAGGCCCCAGTACACCCAGCGTGGCCCAACCTGGATGCTTTTTGCGTGATGCTGATATAATTTCGTTGGACTCTATTGTCAAAGCACTGAAATCCTCTAAGAACTCTACTTTCTGCACTATTGACTCTATCCCTATGACTTTTCTTAAGAACCATTGTGATGTTTTTCAAAAATACCTCTTTGTGCTTTTCTCGTTATCCTTGGTCCTCAACACTATTCCCCCTGACTGGAAGATGAGCATCGTGAAACCTCTTCCCAAGGGTGGACTGGCACTGTCTATTACTTCCTTCAGACCGATTAGCTTGATCAGTTCCTCTGCAAAGCTCATGGAAAAGATTGTTGCAGGTTACCTATACAGACTGCTTGAAGGACAGAAATTCTTCTTTCCTGGGCAGCATGGCTTCCGTTCCAAGTATTCATGCGAATCCCAGCTAACCGGTTTTGTACACGACTTATCGGCTGCACTTGGTGGGTCTAAACAGGTTGATGCCATTTTCATAGATCTTGTTAAAGCTTTTGATAAAGTGTCCATATCAATCCTCATTTCAAAACTTGCCAAGCTAAAGATCCCAGAAAATCTCTTTGTGTGGCTTTCTAACTTTATCTCCGACCGATACTTCCAAGTCCTTGTGTGTGGTGTGAGTCTTCGGAACCCCTCGCACTATCCAGTGGAATACCACAAGGGTCAGTTTGTGGACCACTTCTTTTTCTCATTTACATAAACGACATGACAGGGAATGTTCGCTCTAAAGTTAGGCTCTTTGCTGACGATGTGGTTATTTACCACATCATCGATTCACCCGATGATTCCGAAATCTTACAGTCTGACATTGACAACATTTACATGTGGTGTGTTGAAAATAGCATGGAGATTAATGTTGCCAAGACCTCTGTCATGTCCTTCAGTTGCACTCCTGCTCTGTGCTCAGACTACCTAGTCGACGGTAAAGCTCTGTCAAGGCCATCATCAATCAAATACCTCGGTATCCTTTTCACATCAAAACTTAGTTGGAGTGAGCATATCTCTCAAATAGTCAAACGTGCCTCCAAGCAACTGAAATTTCTCATCAGACATTATTTCTATGCATCCAGAAAGGTTAAATCAATTTTGTATTTCTCTACTGTGCGCTCAATCCTGGAATACTCCACAACAACTTGGGAGCCTTATCAACAATGTCATATTGAATCAATTGAAGCCGTTCAACGAAGAGCTGTGAGATTTGTAACAGGAAATTTCACCTTCCAATCTAGTGTTACACTGCTTCGGGAGGAGCTTGGTTGGGACACCCTTGAAGTGAGAAGGCAGCTGCATGGCATCACAGCTTTCAGGAAATGTATCCTCGGTGAGGGTGGGTGGGGGGATTGCACCTTATCTCTCTCCCCAAACAACAATTCAACAAGGGCAGGGACCTGCGTTTCCTTCACCCCTCCTGTTTTATGTAAAAACGTGGATAGGTTTTCCTTCATAAACCGATACCTTTTCTTGTGGAACAAGCTCTTTATCTCCTCTGAAATGGTCCATTTACCTGAGGCAAAATTTCGGTCAATCATTAAGCCTAAACTGATTAAGCCTAAACTCTGAAGCAATGGACGACCTGGCCGGGGTCCGGGGTTCGGTTCATATACACTATTCAGGTTGTGCTCCTACCTAGGCAAAACCCACATTCAGTGGTAGAGCTGATGGAAGTGGGCTGGAAGGATCTACTTACCGCTTCGGCGCGAGAACTTCTGGCTCATTTCCTGATGCTCTGCCAGCTGATGCCTGCCGGGCTGCATCCCCATGCATTGAAGATTCTTGGGGATGGCATTGCCACTCCAAATAAGCTGAACTTGTCAGTTTGAAGGTACCATACCACATCTCTCATCTTGTAGAGATTCTTAGGCCTATCCTAGGTGATCACATTGTTTTCCCAGATAGGTAGGTTCTTCTTAGGTTAGGGTATGACCCCCCTACATTTTCCAATAAATGTTTGGCTCGTATTTGTACGACCTTACAAATGTTTAATTTTCTTTTCTTCTTCTTTTTCTCATATATGTCTAAATTGGAAATTGCACTTGCACACGCAAAACTGTTCAATTTTTCATTGTGCTGTTTTTGATGATACGACACCGGAATTGACTCAACATTTCCAATGTGATGATTCTCAATCCAACGACCTGTCATCTTGACGAATTGGAAACGATGAAACATTGAACATGGGTATGTGATGCTATTTTTTTTGCAAATGCCTCCTGAGATGCTAACAACATTGCATCCCTATTCCCTGATGATGCTATGTTGTTGGATTTTCTTTTTCATGCGCTCCGACTCACTCACTATTGGGTCTTTTGTTTTCTGGCCTCCTTCGTGGCCTCATCGCGTCGGCGATGAGGGGTCGCGCCACTTTTTGCTGCTGGCTGCTGACCCCGCAGTAAAAAAAAAACAAAGTCATCCATTGTTGACGGAATTCAGCGAGAAGCCAAGTTTTGAAGTTGTGGATTTTGGCAGTGTGTTGCGGGCATGAAATGTTTGCGTGCACTTGTCAAAGGATCAAGAAAATTCTGTCGAACGCTGCCGTGAAGAGAATTTTCATCGTTAGGTAGGTATATAACCTTGCCTGCCCGTACCTCATTTTTCTACTTTTTTGAAGCCGCGATAAATGCGATTAAAGAAGGGGTTTTTCACCAAAATGTTGGCAATTTTGCAGTTTACAATCACAAATATCTCAGGATTTGAAAGTTACCAAAAGGACGTACACAGTACCTACACACCAGAGGCTGGATAAACTGCGCCCCCCACATTTGAAAATTATTTTTTTCTAAAATTCACAGAATAAAGCCGTATTTTGTTGTCATCCAAATAAACCCAAAATTCCTCCAAAATATTGGGGCTCGACCGTCCCCTGTGCTCATGATCCACTGCTGCTCTGCCCTTTGGATATTTTTGTGCACATTTTTACTTGTTCTTGTCTTTGAAAGAACATCGCACAGACGGAATTTACGGCCCATGGCTTCTAGGCCAATAATGTGCCGATATGTGTCGTTTTTTGTTTTTGCAGTCTGCCTTCATTTCTTAATGTGAGAAAAAGGTCTAAAGACCCCTGCGAGGGTCCCTTCCCTGCGAGGGCCTCTTCACATTGGAACACCACTCTGGCGTTGCCCCAGTCCCGGATCCTGGGACCGGCATATAAAAATTTTTAAGGTAGGTATGACAATGTATCTCGAAAAGGACAAGAGCAGCTGCTGCAAAGCATTCGGATTCCACCAAAATTATCCACGAAAACAAAATCGCAAAATATGAAGGTCTCAATATTTCACACAATCAATCATGATCGAAAGACCGATGCGCAGAAAGTACCAATTCATTTTTCTCATTTTTTTGCTGTCATCACAAAATGGGTTTTCTCGAGTTAGCCCGCAGAAGAAAAGTGCAGACTTCCGGTTCCTGGCTATTTGGCGGCCCCGGCAGGTGGTGCACTTCAATGCCTCCTCTCATTTTATCATTCCACAACTGCAAATGTCACAGCAACGATATCAGCGAAGCCAATTTCAAAATTCATGGGCACAAAGTCTCAAAAAATTTCACATTGGCATGATCATCATCGGCATAAATATCACAACACATGCACCCAGGTGTCTGCTAAAAAGGAGCGCAAACGAGGCAACAACATTTTCTTTTTTCTCAATCACAGTCAGTGCGTCAACATGCAGCGAATGCTCGTGTTTTCAAAAGTGGGGGGTGCTACCTTGACAGATGCTGGACGCCAATTCAAAATCTCCAATCTGCTGCGGGCTGCGACAAAGAAAACCAAATAAAAAAGTCCGCAGCGCAGCGTTGCGTTCGGTGGCTCAAGTGATGCGTTCTCGGCTGTTGTGCGGGTGCTCCGGGTTCGATTCCCGGCAGGGGAATATTTTGCAGATTGCATCCTGCAACCGCACCAAGTGAAACTTTCAGGATCTTGAGGGGCCGTCTTGCATTCTTCATCATGAACACCCGAAAAAATACAAAAACTGGTTTCGAACACGGAACAGAGGGAATCCCACCACCGAACACCATTGGAATGAAAACCAAAAATAAAAAAACATTGCAGAGTAAATCATGCGTGTTCAATGCAAAAAAGAAAGCTCCTCCAACGGTAAAATAAAAAAAAATCTTGCAGAAAAATTAAAAAAACGACGCGAAATTCTTTCGATTCGTGAACGAAAGGACTTAGCAGGACTTTAGAGGTGGTCCGAGGCGCCTCTAACTTTTTTACATTGGTCAGATTGGAGGTGCTGCTAAGGTCCTGCTAAGTCTGAGATGCTGCTAAACTCCTGCCATCGTCCTACTAAAGTCCTGCTAATTTAGCAGGTTGATTTGAATAAAGAAAATGAAACTTAGCAGGTCGGTAGCAGGACTTTAGCAGCTACTAAGCTTAGCAGGTTGATTTGAATAAGGTCCCAGGATTTCAGAGGAAATCCCAGTGAAGCAATCGAGGGAAAGATTAGGTGGTCTATATACAGCATTATGATAATGGTTGGAGGAAATGATGATTCCAAAGCTATTATGATTAATTCATAAACCCTGCTGCTGTGGATGAGCACCGGCCGGAGATAACGACGCACGCCAAGGAGGACACCCCCACCAAGCCTGGACCGATCCCTGCAGAACACAGCATAACTGCTGGGAAGAATGTCAACCTCGGAGCATGATTCATCCAGCCAGGTCTCAGCAACAGCAATACAGTCCAAATTGGCGGAGTCAAAAATTGGATGAAGAGCCCGACGTTTGGGAAGCAAATTTCGGATATTGAGCAGCAATATAGTCAATTTAAATCTTAATCGACTGAAAGAATTGTCGACCTCAGGAGGTGTAGTTTCTAGTTTCTAGTTCTAGTTTTATTAATAATTATTCAAACAGACCAAAAAGTGAGAAATTAATGACAAAGTTGTGACAAACATAACTCACCACAGGCACAAGATCCTCCGTGCAAAGACATTCCAGGTGAAATCCAGGTATGGACAGCAGGCACATTCAAACCGTAGGCAAATAGTAGGTATGTGAAAAAACACAAAGCAAATTGCCAGATTGAGGTCCAAAAGAAAGGCCACCAAGGCAAAAATTCCGGAGATTCAAACAAATTTCACCTAGAGCGAAAGTGCACGGCAGAAGCCGGCCATTGGTAAGAGGAAAAGAACAAGAATGGAATGAAAGTACAGAAAGAGCGAAGAATCAATACTACTCAAGCAATCAGCTGTTTTTTGTGAAATGCTGATATAAACTTGCTTTCATGGGCTGGCTATGAAAGGGAGAGGAAATGGCATATTTGCCAGGGCAAAGCCCCCTCCTAAATAGCCTAAAATGGTGCTACAAATTTCAATGGGAAATGGACAAAGGCCTAGAAAGCCAAGAAAGCCCTGAAATATGTATTTGCCTGACCTCTAAACAATCACATGAAGTGAAATTTGTCAGATGCGGATTCCAAAATGTCGTTTCCCCAGATGAAGGATAACATATCCCTTTTAAATTGACGGAAAGTTACCAAAGTTCTCAGGCTAGGTGGTAAAGAATTCCACAAATAGGGAATCCTGAAGTTGAATAGTTGTTTTCCGTAGCGAGTGCAAGGTTTAGGAAGCCTCAACAAGAGTTCTTGTTTTGCCCTAGTGTTCATGGGTCCACACATGCGATTGAGGGAAAGCTCATAGAGCGGCAGGTTAGCAAATAGTGCTTTGTGTGCCATGAGTAGATAGCGGTATATGGCTAAGGGGAAAAAAGGTAAAATACGAAGCGACTTGAATAGTGGAAGGGTATGCTCAAGCCGGTTATTTCCAGAAATCAACCGGACTATTGCTTTTTGCCTAACGAAGATGGGCTGAAGCTTGGAGCAAGCAGTATTGCCCCAAGATTCAAGTCCATAAATTAATTTTGGGTAAATGAGGCTATAATATAAAAGAACCAATACATTCCTTGGTATATATTTATTGAGGTTAACAAACAAAAAAACATATGAATTCAAGACCTTAAGTAAACATGCCAGGTGAGTGGACCAAGAAAGATCATGGTCTAAGTGAAGGCCTAAGAATTTCAACGAGTTGGCAAATGAAACAGTTAGGGAACCGATTTCAATGCCTAGAGGAGGGTCCACCGGAGGGCCCTTAAAAGATGAGCAGAACAGCACCGGCGTGGTTTTACTTGCATTCAAGCATAATTTATATACTGTCAGCCACAATAGCGCCTTACGAATGTCATCCTCCATCTGCATACAAGCCCAGTTCAGATTCGAGGATGGAAAAAGGAAGGTGCTATCATCGGCGTAGAGAAAAATTGTGCTATTTGCCTTTATATTAAAAAAGTCATTGATGTAGACGAGAAAAAATAACGGGCCCAAAACAGAGCCCTGGGGAACTCCGTTAACACAAAGTTCACTATTTGACAAATGGCTACCTAACTTGAGTACTTGTGAGCGCTTTGATAGGTAGCTCTTAATGAGGGATAGAGGCAAGCCTCGTACCCCATAATGCTCTAATTTGGTAATTAAAATTTCATGATTGACAAGATCAAAGGCTTTGAATAGATCAAGCGAAACACCACACACAAAATTACCAAGATCAAAATTTTTGAGGATAAAAGATGTAACGGACGATATGGCCTCAGAAGTAGAATAGTTTCTTCGGAAGCCATACTGCCTGCTGTGAATGGACCCATTGTGCTGTAGAAAGGCATAAAGACGGACATGAAGCAATTTTTCAACAATTTTATTGAGTGAAGGCAAGACGGCAATAGGACGATAATTGCCTGGGATAAGTCACCATCTATTGAATGTTCATACTGCAGCAGTTGGGTCCACCAGTCCTGTTCTGGTCTCTCTGACGCCGGCTTTGCCGCACTATCTGGCACTGATGATCCTTGGACATGTAAATCTTGTCTTGCTAAGATACGTCAATCCGCCAGTAAACCTCCCAGTGTTACACACAGCTCGGGAGTCATTGATGCTGGTCAAATTAGCAAGGACACGACAATTGCTGATACCATGGTCAATCATGCAACCTCTGGTTCTCCGACAGTTCCTTCTCAAGTTCGTGGGCTGCTGTACACATCAACAGCCAATGGTGGTCTTGCGGCTAGATCTTCAGTCTATCAAAACTAAAGACAGGCTCTTTTACCGCCATAAGAAGTCACCAACTGATCAGTGATCAGTCAGTACCTTTTTGATAGGTATAAGCAACATAGGAATTTTGTCACGACTTTACTACGTGTAGCAAAGAAGAACTATTACGCAAAACTGTTTTTCTCCTGCAGAAACAATCCTCGTAAAACCTGGGAGCACCTAAATGTTGTCCTTGGTCGGAAACGTTCTTCACCAGGGATCGATGTTAATAATAGGTGCTGTATGTGTCGGGGAGATAAATGGCCAGCTTAAGCCCAAACCATGCATGGGTTAAGCTAAAAAAAGAATTGATTGATTGCACAAATCCAGCAGCCACCTTGGCAGCACCACTTTTGGAATAGTGCAATCCATCAGCGGAAATACTGGACTTCTGTAGACTCCTCAAATCGAGCAAGTTCACATTGACAAGATTCCGGAAATACATCAAGAGGGAATCGTTCAGCTTCTCAATTTTTGCAGACAGCTCACGATTCCCCGGTCGAGGAGGAACAGAGCAAATGTTGATTGCTCCAACCAGCCTTCCAAAGGTTCAGCTTGGACCACAGCTGACAGCGTGCATGTAAAAAGTTAGGTATTTTCCACTCCAATCCGGGAGGATATCACAACTCATCAAGCGGCTTTCCAATGATTCTCCATCTCACCCGTTTAAGTTGCAGGTCCCAATCTCAGTTCTGGTTACCCTGGACCTTTCATGGGTTCTCTCCATAAAAAAGGCTTCCAGCATAGGAGCTTACTCCAAAAAGAACCATGATAGTTTCACCAAGGCCTCTGATGAAACACTGTTTCCGACAATCCACCCAGCCCACCTAATATAGGAATAGAAAAGAAATCAATTAGATTGACACTTAAATTTCTTGTACGTCACAGAAATTTTAATGTTTCCTTCTTGTCTTGATGTTATCCTAATACCTCGTTTCTACTGGCCCTTGAAGTCACTTATTCCTTGAAGTCACTTCATGGATTTGAAGTGATCAGCTGATTGCTTCAGACTTCCCAATGCCAGCTTGAAGTGACTTTATGATTTTGGCGTTTCTGCTTGTTTTTTCTTTCACTTGAATGGCTGCTTCCAGGTGTGTTCTTTTTTCTTTCCCAGAATGTCTTGATGTGGTTGCTCTTCGCAAATAATGCCCTCAAAGAAATTGGCTGACATTGTTGCACCTGAAGTCGTCAGCGCTTCGGCAAGCAGCAAGTCACGTCTCAGTGATGTGACAATTTTCGCAGGGACATTTTCTGACAAATTAGATGAAATTTAGACAGGATGTACACAATCCCTCGACTTTGTCATGGGCAGCCACCAAGAAATTGGGTGACAGAAAGGGCAAGATGCTATACCCACGTGGCAAAGGGAAAGGGCAAGCGCAAGCACCAAACTATTGAAAGTGACAGAGAGGAAATCGTGCATAGTTTGAGAGTGCACACTTTTACCACTCCTCATTTTTTTTGGATTTACTGGGAAGCTTATGCTTGGTCCATTGGTTTGTTAGTGTTCAGTGTTATGTTTTGATTTGCGGGCTGTTCTGTTTTGATTTGATTTCATGGTCGGTCCCTGGCATGTAAATTCTTCATGCTCATGTAATCAAAGGCATTGCATGATCAAGAATTTAATCAGGGTCAGACCATGCAGCCGCATATCAATAGAACATGAACAAACCAAATGAATGGGCCAAGAATGCAAGTATCTGGCTTCGCAGGCCAGCAATGAGAAGCAAGCAATTCCAGACTCATGTCCAGTTTATTTTTGATCCAGCATGCAATGTGCTGCGTAGAAATCTTTAAATCACATTCTCGACAGATTCTTCCGGCATCAAATACAAATGGAAAATCACATGATGCGAGTGAAAAGGAGAAGGTCTGGCTCAACAATAATAATTGTTGGAACATCAGTCGTGTTTGAATTTTTTCTGGAGAAGGGCTCATCTGCTGTCAAAGAACAAGATCAACCCCTCTCCAGAGATGTCAAACATTAACTTAACTTCAGAGAAACTATAATTCCTGCTCAAAGAAAAAGGAAAAACATGGAAAACTGCCTCAACAGCCAATGCATGAAGTGACTTAAATCGCATGAAGTGAGATGTGATAAGTCACTTCAAAAAACAGCCTATAAGCAAGAGTTCAAGTGAGATCGGTGAAGTCACTTCAGCTTCAAGTCACTTCAAAGCCTCATGAAGTAAAAACTGTTTCAACTGGTTTAAGTCACTTCAACAGGCAAAAAACATGCCATGAAGTGACTTAAAGGCCCAGTAGAAACGAGGTATAACGTAAGTTATCCTCCGATAGTAAGCCTCACATGCTGAAAAAGAAAAATTGCATTGAAGCAGAAGCACCATTCCGCATGTAAAAACCAGCATCAAAAACGAATCAACATTCGAACTGAAGGGTTCGAGCTAAGTTGTTTTGGCTGAGGTATGGTGAGGCAGCAGTGATCATCAACTGATGAGTCCATGCTGCTGTGGATGAAACCTCAGCCTTGGATGTGTTAGGCAAGCGATTTGTGTAAATCGACGAATATGAGGCCTAGGTACCAGCTTTAAGCCGTTTCTCGGCCCACCAAAGCTGGAGGCCGTATTGTGGATTAGCAATATTTGTGCCATGGGACTTAGGTAGGCCTACCTCCTTTCCTTGTGTGAAGATCTTGTAAAACATGTCCCAATTCGACCAAGCTGTAGGTAAACTAGTGTTCGGGTCAGGTCAAACATTTTCAACATATTTTTATTGGCATATTTCGCAAGAACAAAAAGTCAAAAGTCATGGAATTGCAGGCTTGATCCTGGAAGTAACTAAAAACGCTGGACCGGCTTGTCTTGTTTTGCTTCTACGGCTGGTAATGGCCAGTCTAGGTTAGGATAACTTTATCTAACAATAGCCTAACCTATTTAACCAATGCCAGCAGGACAAGTAAGACAAGCAGGACAAGCATGTTCAGCATTTTAGTCGCACCCCTACCTACCTGATGGATGAGTAAACAATTTGTCTTGATTGATTTGCCCATTTCATTTTTCATATTTTAGGCATTGCTATGTGGTTGCCAGCTGACCTTGGCCTGATGTTGGCCGTTATTGTTCTTCTTGAAGTTGCTTTTTATGTTGGCACTTATGTATATTTCTGTAACGTCTAAAATTGAGACTCATTCGGAATGCCATCCTCCAACTTTGAGTCGAATTATAATCAGTATCAGGGCAACAACTGCAATGGGAAGATCAAAGTCTGCCACTGTCCACGGTCAGTATCAGCTGACCTCTATGCTCCTGACGAAATTGAAGCTCTTATCAGTGATATCAGGACCATGGAGCCTCCGTCTAGCAATCACATTGGTAATGAAATGGATTTCGATGTGGCCGGGAGCCAGGCGAATATTGTCGACGGGAGATGCCAGTCCATTGGATCTGTGTACTCGTGGGATTCACACATAAATTACCAGAAACCAATCGTGGATGGTTCTGGTAGAGAGCCAATGCTGGTGGGAGTTGTCATGTATTGTGATTTTTCATATTTGAAAACACAGCTTGGATTACTCAGATTGACTCTTCTGGTTAGTGCCCTGTCCTGTTTTGTAAAATAAGCTCAGGTCCATATGGTGGTCACTCCGAGTGACCACTCACTCCGATTTGAATTTGAGGCCACGCTGGGAATACCTACAACCATGCTACCATGCATGAGATGCAAAGAACTTACGATAGCACCCAGTGTGGCATTTTTATGGAGCTTCTGCTGAATTTCAAGAATCTTGTTGAAACTTTATTACCTACCTACCTGCCATTTCACTCATCGAAAACCCATTAGGCTTATTAGGTACCT
>JASGXE010003692.1:0-27318 GCA_030068105.1 Sinentomon sp. SZTP_YWyxl
ATAAAAAAAAATTCAATGGGGGTTTTTGTGTTGATTCTTCTTCAAAAGGAATATGATGCCAGGTAACGGTAAGAATCAACTCAATGGAATGCCCAAGATTTACAGATGTTCCGTGCACACCCGAAAATACATCCACAAGAACAAAAACCAGATCCACACTCCAAGAAAAACCCAACACCTCAAGAAAGGAATCACATTTCATACACTTTCTGACCAAGATTATGCAAATGCAAAACTGGCTTGCACATTGAGACACTGATTTTTCTTCATAAGATTATGCTACAGTGATTTAGTCTATTCACAGAAAACTATGGCCAAGGTTCCTGTTTGCTAAAAAAACAAACAACAAAAAACAAAGATAAAATACAAATGAGCAAACAAAAATGCCAACATCCATTTCGATGTATTCAATTTGTCTAAAAAGCAAACCCAAGTCACGAATAATTGCAGGATCGAAAAGGTCATCAAGAACACAAGTGATAAAAATGTGTAAAGCATTGTTGCGAATTAAAACCAAACAAAATTTGTGAACAAATTTGGAACGTGTTCCCTATTCAGGATTCAAATTCTATCGATGTCACTCAACTTACAGGTGAAGAAAACTTCAGCCACGCACCAAAAAAAAAAACAAACATGGAAAGCGCAAACATCGCACCCTTAGGTCCAAACCCCAATGCTCTGAATCAAGTTTCAGCATCGTGCACCAGGGATCATTACGGAAAATGCGAACAGAACAGATAAAAAGAAAATGGGCAATCAACCTCACCAACTCAAAAAATTAATTGCCTGTTGTAAAAATGATAGCTTTTGCGAATCAAAATGAACCTAATCTGTTAAAAACACTGCCCATCGGCGGAGCCTTGGACAACCGAAAATGGCCTCCCTGCGCAAGAAATCAGCGACAATTGTTAGTTACTGCAGGCAAACTGACATTTCGTCGGTAACATATTACAAAATCGTAAGAGTTTTTCCCAACTTTACAGGAGGGTAAAAAAACGAAACCAGAATTCAATGCAGTTTTATGTTCAAATCAGGACCCAAATGTGCAAAACTCCTGAACAAGGGTTTTCTGACATAATAATTTTTAAACATGTCGCAGAACACATAAATTTAGCTACAATTTTACCTATTTTGTTGAAATATGACATTTCTGTAGTTACGATTTTGTAACATGTTACAGACGATTTTCACTTTACGAGTACAGGTATTCACTTTACGAGTACAGGTATTGAGATCACTCAACAGCAGTGTTGACACTATCTACAGACGCTTTAAGATATCATTCCATTTGCCCCAGAAACCACATTGCAAACATTGGCCCCAAAGCAAGAGCAATTGGGGACATTTTGCACCTTTCTGCGTGCGGTGCACAACAACATCCGTATAGTGCCATTTGGAGACCTCAAATTTGTCAAAAAACTTCAGTTTTTGCAGGATGCATCCATAAAAGCCCTTGTAATCCCAATGGAGCCGCCCGTATCAGACCTAGCAGATGGCCTTTGATAATAAGACGGGTGCACCATCAGCGCCGCCTAATCACATTCCGTGAAGCATAACCCCCACCCTGTGGTATTCTATCTTGCCCATCGCTTGCCTGCTTCCAGGCTGTACACTGGTGTGCGCACACTTCAATCGAAGCAGGATTGCCAAACTTGGCATGCGAGACCCAAACCTACAAAACTCACACCGTGCACAGCAAGCACCAGTAAGCAATACAGTGCATGAAGGCTATTTTTAGAGCATTCCATGCATTTTATATTTTAGAATGCTGGAAAAACCATCGTAAGGATACAAATTCCCCCACGCAAAAAACAACTTCCCCAAAATGGCACCAACATGAGGTAGGAGAGAAACATAACTCGGATATGTGAACAATAATTCAATTCAAAGAACTGACTTGTAAATCCATTATTGGGCTGCAGAAAAGTTTCCAGATGATACAACTCAAAACAACTGTTGGCAAAGAAGCAGATTTTCTACACTACCATTGCAATTAATATGTTACCAGGATGTTCAGAATAATTATTATGCATTTATTATTCAACACCGTTTTTACAGGAGTTATTGTTTCAGAGTACCTTAACATGGATATAGCTTTTGCGAATGTCACCTTTTTTTTTAGAAAATACTCTTGTTCAGGTAAGGCAGGGTATGTTGTCTTACATAAATCTATCTTGTTTATTATATGTATCTGATAAAATATTTTCTGACACAGCTACGGCAGGTACATCACACAAACATTTCTCCTAATTTAAGTGACATTTATTTATTTTGGAATGGATGCACGAGAAGTTCATTTGCACCGAGCGAGAGTAATGGAATTTATTTGTTCTGCGAAACAATGATGCATCAACTTTGAAGGTTCACATATTAACATCCATTAACAAGACAAGTTTAGGATAACAGTGTTTTGACTAAAAGGAATGGAGTCGCATCTGCCCCTTGCTGCATGTTCAGGAATGGACAGCAGGGCTGGCATTGCATGGCTGACTGGGTGCATTGGTAGACACCGGTGACAGGTTGCCCATGGCGTCTTCAAACTGGAGCGTTGGGAGATTTTCATACATCCCTGTAAATGGAATTTACAATTTAAACAAATTTAAAAACACATGCTTTTTGTCAGCAATTTTGCCATTTGTTGCAAAGGCAATTTAAACTTCTACTGTACAAGAATTTTTTACAGTAAATAAAAACATGTGACCATGATAATGCATGCTACCCTTATTATTTGGCTACCCAAATAAAAAAATAAATGTACTCTAGCTACTTCCGTTGAGTTTCCAAGTATAGTGTACTGCAAAAGCAGCGGGATTAAAATTTAAAATTGCCACAAAATCGGAAATGAACACGAAGAACAAATTGAGGCGTTTCAAAATGCTCAGTAGTCTGTATGGTGTCTTTCATCAGAAAATAAAAAAAGAAAACACATTTTGCCCATCTTCAGTTCCATCTTTGGCAAAGAGAACTTGCTCTGATGATGTCACATCTTATGACAATAAGCACCTTGAAAACAAAATAACAAATGGCATGAGTTCACATACCTGCTGAGTACGATCACAGCTACTTACCAGATTTTGCATTGTCACAAGGAAAACTAGTTCCCAGATATTTCTTTGAAAGCCTGGTCTTCTGATCCACATCTTGTGGCGATGGCGCACCCTTCTCCGACGTGGCCATGCTGCTTCCAAACCCAGATATGAGTTTTGATGCATTGCCTGTCATCTTCATGGGGCTGACGAGAACAGATCGTTTTGCATTCCCGGCCACCACCAGCCCAGCCTTGAGTACATCCCCAACGGCAGCTCCCATCCCTTTGAGGGTCGGTATGAAACCGGCTTTGTTAGGGGAATCGTCGACGGCCGTATCAATTTCGTTCGTGTTGAAACCCATTGGTGGTGGCGAGTAGTTGCGTCTTGTTGCACGTTCACCGACTTCGGAATCCTGGCTTAAAGACCTACATCTCCCATCAGCAACACTTGTGATAACGAACCTTGATGATGATGGATTCAAGGGAGAGGGTGAATCCGAGCCGCTGTCAGATGACAACTGAAGTTCGTCATCAACACGAGACACCTGTGATGATTGACAAAATGGATTGTTTTGCAAGGCGTTATGATTCTTCTTGTGAGGCCCTAAATGAGTGTCTTATGAATTTTCTTTGTTTCCTGAAAACAGGGAAATATATCTTCCTGAAAATTTACCATCTGATGCAGAATGGTTGATAACAATTGGAAAAAAGATTGCAAATATGAAGAATCTTGTTAATCTTGGAATATGAAGAATAAGTGGTGACTCTTGGATAAAATTGAAAACTCAAAATACGAATACAAGTCACATGAGGTATGTGACTTTTCCAAAGAAATGAATATGTAGTATACGTTTGCCACGAACCCAACAAGAGTGTAGTTCAAATTGTGCACAAATACCAATCTCAGATATCTGGCCAAGTTGGTAAGGGCTGCCCAAACGGCAATGACAGCTGAGTGAGATAACAATACACCACTATCACAAAATGACACCACATAAATTATTGACGGAAACTGAAATTCAATGGCAAATATTTCAGTCAGCCCACAAGACATGGTGAATGAATTTCTTGGCAGTTTCACAAAAGCCAAATGGGTTGGTTGATCCTCAACTGTCTGTATGTGGTTTTTGGTTACTCTTGTCCCATTTGCAAAACTGAGCAACAGACAAGATCCTGTCTAGCATTTATTGTCCTGAAAAATTGTTATCCAAATCACTCCAGGCTTAAAGGCATATGTTTCTGCCCTGCAATTTTATCATTTTGGACTTGTGTGGCAAAATAAATTTGGAATAAAAAAGCCAGTGGTGTGAGCAATTTTTCTTGATGCAAAGGTATCAAGCTGTCAGAATATGCTCTGCAAGAATCAAAATTGCATTGAGGCAAAAAGGAAACACGAAGCAAAAACAGACAATCTGGCAAAATAAACACACCAACTTTGCAATAACAGCAGACCTGACCTTATCAGTTTCACACAAATAAAATTTTTTGAAAACCCACCCTAAGAAATAGATGAATTAAATTATCACAAACCTGGAATCTGTGTTTCAATGGGCTAGTGCTTGGGCTCGGAATCGGACTTGGGTCTGGACTCAACGCCGGACTTCTCAACCGCACCCTCCCTTTCTCTTCCCTTTCTGGAACATTCAAATTTAGGCCCATGACCGAAGTGGTGCTTGCTGCAGCGACTTCCTCATTGGAATCGTCGACATTTCCACAAGCAAACTGGAGATCAGAGTCATCATCATCGATGGTGGTTATGAGAGGATTCTGCCGTCGAGGACTGTGGGATATTATTTCGCAAGTCAATGACAACTTCCGGATGCAAGCTTCCTCCTTCTGTCTCCGTTCTTCGATCTTCTGATTCTGGGCGCAGAGATCTTTGATCTCTTGCAATATTGCTTTGGACTGAGCAATAGAGTTTGTCTGGAAAGGACAAGACAATGAGGAATTGAAGCTGTGAGATGTCTTTATCCTGTCAAGATTTGGACTGTCAATCTGATCTAGAGCTTAACAATATACATCCTATGTTGTCAAATGTTGTAACATATGTTTTGTAAAGCAGATAACACAGAACACATGCAACCACTCGTAATGACATCATCTCCCTCCGGACAGACATCTATATACAGAAATTATTAATTTGTTCTCTAAACTGATTCTAAATGTTTAACCCGAATTCAAGATACTGGATTGTCTGTTTTGTCAAATGGTCCAAATGAAATAATTGGAAAGACCAGGGTGGGACATTATGCCATATTAATCAATATTTTATTGAGTAGGTACCTAGCTTCTTCCTTTTGGGCAGATACCAAATTGAAGAAATATGTTAAATGGGAGAAATGAAAAGGATATGGTATCATCATCATGGCTGATTGCAAGTGTGCTCCACTCATCGTGTTTCTTAAATGTGTTTTTGCTTCGGTCAGCAAATGAAAGGCACAACACATTTTATGCTGCGACCAACAAATACAGGTC
This sequence comes from Sinentomon sp. SZTP_YWyxl, assembly GCA_030068105.1. Lineage (NCBI taxonomy): Eukaryota > Metazoa > Arthropoda > Protura > Sinentomata > Sinentomidae > Sinentomon > Sinentomon sp. SZTP_YWyxl. Next base: position 5,504 of record JASGXE010003692.1, read on the forward strand.
CAGAAAATTAAGCCAAAAACAACGTACATTATCAGTCAAATCGTTCTCACTGATATCGTCCAAATCCAACTGCGTGATGCTGGAGTTCTTCTCCAAAGCAACGGCAAGTGATGAGAGTGCTCCCCTTATGTCATTCTCTCTCAAATCGACACGCTGTGAGTGAAAAGGAAAGATATCCATACAAAAATGAGTTGCAACTAAACTCTGACAACTATTATTTATTATGATCCTGAACAGTTGGTCCATAGGCCGTACATTTGCAATTTTCCATGCTGTGCGGCCGACAAGTCATGACGAGCTACTACTTCCAATAAAAATTTCTGGGAAATGTTTTTTCCAGACGAATGGAAGCAAGAGAGTACAGACGAAGGCAGCACACAACGTTTCAAGAATGGTGCTCCGGCTGTTTTGAATTTTCCTTTTCCATGTTTGGTTTGTTTCTTACAGTGAGCTGGAGAATGTTGTAAAACTGTTTTATTTGTAAGTTGGTACCTACATGGCCACACGTGTGTTGATTTTTTTTTTTTTTTTTTAATTTTTGAGCTCGTTTTTGCAAACTTGGTGAAACTCCGAAGTCGAAAAAGGAACAAAAATATCGAAATTAAGATGTGATAAAATTTCAGATTCCTCATTATATCTTTTCATGAATTGTCCAATTTTTTTCTTCTGCAACCTCCCTTCATCATGTGGAAGAGTTATAGAGGAAGGAGGCTTTGAGCTTTCTGTAGACAAAAATATTTAAATCCAGTTTCAACAAAGCAACTTCTTCCCTCCCGACACTATGCACCTGTTTCTCCTCACCTCTCAGCTTTTGTCTTTTGCTCATCTGTTTTAAGGGGGGGGGGTACCCTTACGGAGAAACTTTTTTAAGGGGGGGTACCCTTACGGAGAAACTTTTTTGTTTCTTATCCGATTTTGCTGAAATTTTGGTGGGTTGTTAACCATAAGAGTTAGTGGGTTGTTAACCATAAGTAAGAGTATGTTCAGTGAAAAATTCCAGCCTTGTATCTCTCATACTCTTCCAGCAGGTAAATTCGTAGCAGAAATAGGCTAAACTTTTTGAAGTGAGATCTCCTATTTGCGGCATGCAAAATAGACATATTTTATTCAAATCTGCTCAAAATTTCATGGAAATCCGGCTGATGAAGCCGGATTTTTAATTTGGGCCCTCGTTTCATCATAACTAGAGGGCTTCGCCACCTGCGGCCTTCGGCCGCTCAGATGGCCGCTACGCGGCCATTTCCCTCTGAAACAAAATATGCGCTTTGGTTTACGGCAGTCTGAAGGCTGTGTTTTAACATTTGAACTGGATTGCACTCCAGGTTATTCAGTCTCCTGACTTGCTCACAAATTCCTGCAGATTGCGTTAGGTGAGGTCAAGTCAAAGTAGTTTGAATTTCACTACACGGAGAATCCTAACCTAACCTAACCAAACCTAACAACATAACCAAACTTCACCTAGCCTAACCGAATCTAACCTGACCTATCCGACGACCCGACAGAAAAGGCACACCCTGTGCCGCATACTGGCGCCAAAGGGAGGACAAAATTGCACGGTTTAGTGCAAAGCTGTTTTCTGAAAATCTTTCCCTGCGATTATGCAATAATATCCCCCCTTATTAACGACTCCACTCCCCTGTCCTCTTCTCCCCTCATCTCTCCTTTTCTCTGCCGACCTCTTCTCTTCTCCCATTTCATTATTTCCCCGTCCTCTTCTCCCTGTCTTATCTTCTATTTTCCCCATCTTCTTCTCCGCTTTCCTCTTTATTGCATCTCTTCTCCCGTTTCTTCTTCTCGTCGCTCCTTTTCTGTCCCCCTCTCCTTTTTCCGTTCTCCTGTCCACCTCCTCTCCTCTTCTCTTCGGCTCACGACCTGTCTTCCATTGCATTCGCCGCATCATTTTCCACCGCATACAACCTGTCCAACGCTTTCCGGAAAACACGCCACCTCATCTCGGATTTGTCGCCATCGCATCATTGAATCGGGAACCACTTCCCAGAGCGTCAACAGTTTTCGCAAATGGCAACAGTTTTTTTTTTTTCAAAAATGGCAACAGTTCCAAAGATATATCTTCCACCGCATCTCGGAGATTTTTCTTCTTTGTCTTGGGTACCTGCCCTTTGCCAACCAACTAATATCTATCCTGTGGTTCAGCAGAATTCCCTTGTGATGCGAAATGCCATATCTTCCATAGGTCCGCGTCCGCATTTCAATGTCGCGAACAGATACCATAATGGATCCAGACTGGAGAATGGCAAAGTGGCAACTAAAATGGTCGTAACTTTTGAAGTTTTTGTCCGAAATCCATGAAACATTTTGCAGAAAGTTGGTCTTGCCAAAAGGCCCAAACACTGCCCGCTGCATCATGGCGCTTCCACTTTATTCAGCCTTCGGCTGCGTTGAATGAAAGCTTCACTGCAATTTGGTCGCAGTCTCCTCTCTCTCTGCCCGCACTCCGAATCGCATCACGTGGCAAAAATCGCAACGCCCACACATATTAATCTTCCCGTGTTTGGTGAAATCTAGCCCTGTATGGTTCACCCCACCCTGACTCCTTTGGTGGTTGGAAACACAGAGGGAAAGAGTTTTTGAAAAAAATATGGATACCTTGGACGCCCAAATGGATACCCCCAAAAGATGAGGGTGGGAAATGTTTGGTCATACAGGTTTGTTTAGGACAGGGTAGGTTTGGCTGGGTTAGAGGGTGGCCAAGGGAGTGTCCCGTTGGTTTTCCAGACATCTGCATTTTGGGACCACCGTGGCCAGTCCGTGGGCAAGAACAAAAAATGTAACCAAAACAAAATTTCAGTGGACATGACGATTGTCTGGAAACTTGCTCTCCGCATTTCTGCAGCATTTCACTTGCCATTCACAGTTCAAATTTCGCTTTTTTCTCCCCAAAGTAAAAATTTCCCTTTTCCCCACAGAAATTTCCCTTTTCCCCACAGATGTGGAAAATGTCCCACAAAAAGGGAAGTTTCTGCAGCATTTCACTTGCCATTCACAGTTCAAATTTCGCTTTTTCTCCCCAAAGTAAAAATTTCCCATTTCCCCACAGAGGCGGAAAATGTCCCACAAAAAGGGAAGAAAATTCCCACGCAGGAACAACACTCTGCCAAATTGTTCGGATTCAAACAGCGCCGGAGATGACACACCAACGTCGACACGGAGAAACTGAAAACACAGGAACCGAGTGACCATCACACGCAACAGTGACAGCAAGACGCAACAGATGGCCTGGATTTCTCGGACATTACCTCCTTGGTGCCACCCGCAGGAACCGCGATCCTTTGTCTCATGCCATGGCGCCAGGGCTGGGGCAATGTCCAAATGGCTCAGTTTTACTCGAAAGGTCCAAAAACAATCGACACGCTCATGACATCTCGTCGTTCGGGGAAAATCCATCATTTCGAAATCGAGGAACTCCTGCATTTGTAGACAAACACGGGTAGTTTTTTTAAATGCAGGATAACAGAGCTGCCTAACGCACTGGCACTCCCCTTCAACCTCTCATTTGGTTTTTCTTGCTGGCCAAATTTCCGTGCAACCAATTGCGTGCAACTGTGAACCCTTGCTTGGCTTGGCAGTCAGTGACCGAATTTTTTCATGATTTTTGAGATACAGATACATGCAATTTGGGCGGGAGATGACTATAAAATCTGGTGATACAGACGATATGCGCGGTTGCTATAAGTACCCATGCAGGCTAAATTTCTGGAAATGGGTGGCCTGTAATTGGTTACCCGTTTTATGCCGTAACCCCTCATAAAATGCGCTCACAATAGGTGGCGTTTGGGACTTGATGGTCTGGGCAGAGGAGTCATCAGGTTTTCGCAGGGGGGATTTTCCATGAAGGATGTGAGAACCGAGCCAGTTTGTGAGCCGCGACGTCCCCCGCAAAGGGCCCCCGAGTAGGGTTCCAATGGGCTTGGCCCCTGGGGGGGGGGGGGTCTGGGGTCTCCGCTCCCAGGAGCCAAAAATTTAAAAAAAAAATTCAGTTTCATTATGCGTGCAACATTCGTGTTCAGGCGGCCAATTTCACACCAGGGCGAGCCAAAAGCAAGTGTAAAAGCAACCAAATCCAAAAGCAACCAAAGGGTTCGTGCGGGTGTAGACGCACTTTTCCCGGGAACTTGGACACCGTTTCCGTTTTTCGGTAAAAATGCCTTTATTCCTTTTCGAAAAATGCAATTTCTTTGTTCCGCTTGCTTTGACAAACAACGGACGGCTAATTCTCCAAACGTCCGCGACAGCTTCCCAGCCATCAAACTTTCTCGTTGTTCCCAGCCCATCCCAGTGACTGTACTTTTTGAGAAGGGACAGAAAAAGAAAAGAATTTCAGAGAATGAAATGCGCTGACAGGGGGAGGTTGTCAGTGAGGTGGAGTGTTGGGATGCTCAACATTCATTTGGTTTTTGGTTCGGAAGAATGAAGACGTGGCCTGTGCGGATGTGGTGAGTGTGGGATCTGCGTGTGGGCCACTTCGGTGTGTCAGAGCGCCGAAGAATTCTTCTTCAGTGTGTGTTGCGTTGCAATGTTTTTTCATGACACGAAAATGAGTCTGCAGTGCTGCTGCCATCAGTGAACAGATGCTGAAACTACAAGGAACGAAATGCAAAAATGACAACTGCCATCTGATGGCACAACTTGCAAAAAGCCAAAAAAGAAATATCACATTGTGATGGTGTTCTTCATCACGACATTGTCAATCACTGTCTTTGCTCCCCCCTTTGGTTGTTGGTTGTCTGCAAGCTCAATTGATGTGGTGAGCATTCCAAAGACATCGCAGTCTCGAAAATAGGCATAAGAAGGTGGACGTGCATTGGTTGAAAGAGATTTGGCATGGGAATGCAAGCGTCGTCTTCTGCGGGAAAGGAAGAGAGACTCGGATGTCCTTGGTCCATCATGTTGGTGCAGCTGAAACTGTGTCGCTTGCTTCAGGGCGATGTTTTTGTTGAACAAACTCGCTCTTTTGAAAACAGCACCACTGTCGCAAAGGGAGGAAACAATTCTTTTAGGTGATCTTCGCTTTTTGATTTTGAACTGCAGAAGAATAATATGTGGGAGATCTGCAATTTAAGTCAATACATGTCAAAGTTTGCTTTTTGCGAGTTATTTTTCATAAAAGATGATCATAAAAGTTCTTCTGAGAAGAAAATCAAAATTCTGGCTTCATCAGCAGGAGTTTTTTTTTTACATAAGTACATCAATTTTCACCTTTCTGGCATGCACGGATCCTGAGATCTCACTTCAAAAAGTTTTTCGATTGCAAGAAAATCAAAAGCGAGAAAACGCGATTGAAGTTTTGCATGAAATAAAGTAAGATTCGCATTTCGTAATGGTTTTCGGTGGTCATAACTTCATTGCGGCGAGTAGGATAAAGATGAAAATTGGCATGCCTCTGTAAAACATTGTGTAGAATCAGTTGGCAATCTCAGAAAATTCATTTTGCCTAGTTTGGCAGATAATTGGGTGAAAATGTTGCAAAAATGTGTTCAGCGCTAGATAATGGCCTCGGTAAATGTGATGCTGCTCAAAAACTAATTAATTGAGATAGAGACAAATGGTTTGAAAATTCTGAAAGGAAAATTCTGAAAGGAAAATTCTGAAAGAAGAGATTTCAGCCTTTGAGATGCATACAAACGACAAAATTGACACTTTTTTTTGCAAAAATCAACTTTTCGAAGGGTACACCCCCCCCTTAACGATGGTTGAGATGATGTGGCAAGGAGCATTGTGCAAACAAGGGCAATGTAGCAGGCTTCATGCCTCTTACGGGAACATTAAAGTTTTAAATTTTTTTTTCACTGGCTGCTGGAAGTCTTCAAAACAAAACTGAAGAACTTTCAAAGGTACTGATAGCCAACCCAGAGGTGATTCAATTTCCATAAAGCTTGCCCCAGTTATGAGTGTCCATTGACGTCACGCTCTTTGCGGCACGTGGAACCATTTTATTTCAAGTTAACAAAAGTGCTAGGCCTATCTTCCAAAGGCGACTGTCAAAAACTAGCGGACTGCTAACTGTTTTCATGTAGGTACATACTCTATAGATTTTATGATCAGGAGCACTCCCCAAACCGAAAATTGTGCAAAAGAGATGCAGACACCTATTGCTGAACACCCTGTAACAGAGCCTCTGTTTAACAGTTTACAGCACTGAACACAATCAGAATGAATTTGGCCGGAGGCCTAGATGTTGCAAGCATTTTTGTGTGTATTTCCGTCGACATCACAGAACTCTTCGACATTTGAAATTCCAAACGATAACAAGATTGAGGAAATACAGAGCAATTATCACACGCATGGGGCAAAAGCTTCGCCCACAACTTTGCAGTAGGTCATCTGGGTCTTACAATGCAAATATCAACTCTAGAAGGAATTATACTTCAATTGGAATTGTACATGTTAAATTTTCAAGAATTTCGTGACCAAATCATGCAGAAAAGCAGATTTCAGGTGCCTACTTGCACACCTTTCTGATTTTGCTTTTCCAAAATTCAATACCTACTCACTGAATTACAATTTCTAGACTTTTGCTTTCTTTCGTAAACCTTTAAAAGTAAACTTTCGTGACATTTCCCTTCTTCCCTGACAATTCCATGCCCCAAGGTTACAAAAATTCCCTGACTTCCAGTATCTCAAAAATTTCCAGGAGACTGCGGCACCTGTCTTACCTGCATCTGCGTACTCTCGGCTAGGATCTCCGAGAGAGCTATCACCCCGTCAGATGTTAACTTGGTAGCTTGCAGACCCAGCCGATGGAGGTATCCGTTTTCGTTGTTCATAAGCAAGCCAGGTAGCATTCTCGATATGCCGTCAGAAGTCAGCTTATTCTGGCCAACATTCAGCGTCTCCAAGCTTTTGCTGTTTGCCTGATTAAACAAGAGGATAGTGTAAATTAAGCATTTTCATGTCAACATTTTGATTGCGGCCGAACACTGGTTGACACAGCACGAATACTGGTGTACAATTTTTTATCTGATCTTTGCAACCTTCAGCAGTTCAGCTATATTTTCCGTCACTTCAAGCGTCAATACATCACTGTCATGGCATCAAACATTGAAGATGTCTTTCCATCACGGCAAAGTTGGCCAAAGAAAACTGCAGCCATTGGCAAGGCTTGTTAAATCCTGGTACTGAACATAGAATATCGAAAAATGGCATTAATCCATTTTCAAGTGTCAATTTCTTCACATGCTATTTGATTCCATGCAAAAAAGTAAATCCTTTGAAGTCGTTTGCAAAGGGTTGAAACATCAAAAAAGTGACCAAGAAAATCAGCACCTAATTCGACAATTTTCAGTTCTAAAATTTTTGCCAATAAAACTAGTACACACCCCTTCACATCGGGTCACTTCTTGGTCATTTCCATATGAAGGATTTGCTATTCTGTTGGAATCTTGGTTTGCAAAATGCCTTACTTGTGAAATGGCAACAAAAATCACCACAATTTCATTTCGACTGCTCCCTCTCCTGGCTGTCTACAATAATTCAAAACGTGTCTTTCGCTGCCATCCACATTCATGCCAAAATTGCTCCTCCTCACTTTCACCTGTTTCCTCTTCTGTTTGCACAATGCAATCATTGGCATTTGACACTTTGTTGCACCACTACAACCTTGCAGCCACCACTCATTCGACTCCCGAAAGAATGGAATGGTTCAATGGTCTCCCTGCATCAAAAAGCAGTCCTGCCTGACAGACACATCTTTTAATCAATCAAGTAGTGATGCCTCATTTCCCAGGCCCTGTGCACATTTGCCCAAAAATGAGGCCAGTTCAATGCATTATTAAGAAAGAAATAGCCGACAATTCCTAAGTACTAACCAATGCTTTGCCAAGTTCATCACCAGCCAACAAGGTCAGGTTATTATTCCACAGAACCAGGACAGCAAGACCAACTCCAATGTCACTGGCCTGTTCAGTTATTGCCTCGCACAAATGGCCCGTGCCGGCATCTTGCAGGTAGTTATTCCTAAAGTGAATGCAAAAAATGTCAATGTTCTGTTCTTTTGGGTTGGGGCCACAACCACACAGTCAAGATGGAAAGCGCAAAATAAGTGTTTGCTTGGCACCTACAATTTATCCTAGATTGGAATGTGCTCTTTGAAACTACAGTTTCAATTTGCACATTGTTTCATGTTGATCTTCCTTCACTGTTGTTGTGAAACTGTATTTTTGCATGTGTTCTAATATTGATCCTGACTTCTGCAGCAGATATAAACCATCTTCCGAAAATCATATTTTTCATTCGTTTCCAATAAAAAATAGACGAGAAAATTTGGTTTGTTTGCTAACTGATGCTTGATTGATAAGAGTTATTTATGTCACCATTGATGCAGCAAAACTTTTTTCTCCACAGTGCAAATTTTCTCTGGAATGGTAAAAAAGCAAGGGATGTGTAAAAACCATCCATTTACCTAAAACACCATTCGATGATATCTGTGGGTATAATTTATCAGTATCACAGTACAAAACTGGACTGCCGTTTCTGTTCTGTTCTGTTATCCACCTGTTCTCGAGGCCACATGCGGACCTAAATAATAACGAGTAACTGACGGGCCCTACCCTGGCACCACGCGAGCCACCCAGCAATACGATGCAAAAGTGGGGCGCCCGCAAAACTGGACTGTCAGTTTCAAAAAAATAAAAAAATAATCACAAGGTAGAGCACGTTTTGGGCTTTCCTCAGTTAAATTTCAGCATACAAAACTTCAACTGGTCCTCTGAAGAAAATTTTCCTTTTTCCGTCAGACACAGGGTTAGACTTCGGCCAAGATGCCATGGTGTTTTGTTATCAGTTTAGGGTTAAGTCATTTATACGGGGGGGCACAATTGCACGGCAACAGGGAACAGTTTTTAAGAAAACAGCAGTACCCTTAGCCGTGCAATAGTGTCCCCCCTTTGGCACCAGCATACGGCACAGGGTGTGCCTTATTTCTCTGGAGGGTGGGTAGTCGGTTGAGATTGGTTAATGCAGGCGCTTTGGATTGGTCAAGTTAAGTCAGGTAGGTTCGGTTAGGTTAAAGTAGGTTAGGTCAGGTTAGGTTAGAGTAGGTTAGGTTAGGGTTCTCTGTGCAGTGTATATACCTTTACTAAAAACAACCAAATGAACCTGCACGAAAAACAACCTCGACCCGCAATCTAATCCAATCTTACCTAACCTGACCTAACCTAACCTAACCTACCCTACTCTAACCTAACCTAACGACCCAACCGAACCTGCCTAAGTTAACTTAACCATCTAAAGCGCCTCTATCTCAACCGACTACCCACCCTCCAGAGAAATAAGGCACACCCTGTGCCGTATGCTGGTGCCAAAGGGGGGACACTATTGCACGGCTAAGGGTACAGCTGTTTTCTGAAAATGTTTCCCTGTTGCCGTGCAATTGTGTCCCCCCCGTATAAATGACTTAACCCTCAGTTTATTACCATTGTAGACAAAACCCTAAAAGTGCCAACTTTTGCCAAATGCCTCAAAGCAGAACAGCTTCCCAAGGTCATACAAATGTAAACAATGATTTCCAGTTCTTGATCATCGGTATATTTTTTGTTTTTGTTTCAGATTCACGAAGTTCCTGATGTTTCGTGAGAAAAATGTGGAACCTGGAGAGAGGGAGAGAGAGAGAGAAAGAAAGGGACGGGGAGAGAGTGATGGAATGAGAGGGAAATGTGGAATCAGAGGGAGAAAGAGAAGAAGGAAGAAACTTGCACCAACCTGAGATCTAAAACTTGAAGATACACATTTGCACGCAGCATGCCAGCCAACTGAATAGCATCCGTTACTCCTAAATTATTATCAGCCAGGTACAATTCACGTAATGTACTATTCAGTTTCAAAGCGGAAGCTGAAAATAAACACAGAAACTGACAATTTATTGGTACAGAATTCAAAATGTACAGACACGCCAATTTTTATAAAACTGAGCCAAGTACACAAGTTCATGCACTTTCCATCCAAATTTGAGAAAATGTTCGCTTGGAAGCTTTGAGAGGATATCATGAGAGACTTCGATAGGTAACGCAGTATTCCTTTGATTGATTATCTCTCAAGGTGTGCGAATAAACACTAGGTAGGTACCTACATTTCGGATGAATAAATCCTTCCTGTGTGTCTTTTTTGCCCTACAAGCATCCGAGGAAGTAGGGGCGATTCCCTGAAACTTCAGGGCCCGATGTTATTTCACACACCGAGAGAGGTGCCTAATCGCATCAAAGGAGATCCGTGTTACCTACCTCACCTAGCAGCCGCAACTAGCGCTCATATCACATTCTTTTTTCCCAGGGCCGGCCCGTGGATTTCTGGCGCCCCGGGCAGTTTTCATTTTTTGCGCCCCCAGCACAATGTCATATATAGCTCTTTGTAAAGGGGGTATGTTGTCACTTATGGGTCTGGGGCAGGGCCCCGCCAGGATGCTGCGGGGTAGATCCCCTAGTAGGAGGTCTGGGAATTCCGTTCCCCAGATATCCGAGGTTTTGAAATTTTCAAGTAATTTAGGATGCAAAATTGCAGTTTCTCAATAAAACTTCAGGACATTGTTGTCCTGAACTGCAGTGGAAACAACCACTGATGATGCCAACAACCACTTCATTGCCCCAACCTTTTCTACTCGTGGGTGATGACTGATGGGATGGCGCATTTCATGTCAAAACTTACAATAATTCCAAACTTAATGAGGTACCCACTTTCGACCTCGGGTGCTGGGACCAAAAACATCTATCACTATCCCTCTTCCCCGTTGCACTTTATTTGCTAACATATCCAAGTTTGGCCAAGTTTACGCCGTTTGCAGACGTGATTTGCAGTTTCTTTTGTTTTTCTAAATTAAAGCTAACCAAACCTGCCCACCTTCACCGCCTGTTGCTCGGCTCGTTGTTAACCCACAACAAATCGTCCGCCTGTTAATTGTTTTTAACGTCCCACTTTCTGCCCCCTGTCAACCGCAAATCGCATCTGCGAACTTGGTCTACTCCACACGTGGACAGGTCTTTTGGAACTGAACTCTTTATCCAGTGCAGAATGCATTCAGATCCCAAACTTGCAGGAACAGCAACACAACAGGCAAGTGTCCGAATCCAAGGCATGTGCAGTGTGAAGACAACGCAGTAGCTGGCTCATACGTAATCTCAAAGAATGGAGAACAGCCACTCTTGAGGTGGATGTTCCAATAATTGGTCGGTGCGCTCTTGCAGCCATGATGCAGAATGAAATTCCAGAAACAGAATATGACGACAGACAAAAGGGACCCCGTTTATTTTGGTCATTGGCAGAAGAAATATGCAAGTAGTTGAGCATATGACACGGAGTGAATTCATCAAAATCACAAAACAAAAAGAATGTATGACGAACCACAAGAATTTAAGAACAGTATAATCCCGAATTTGGCGCCCCTAGACAATTTGGCGCCCTGGGCAAATGCCGGTTTGACCGTACGGTCGGGCCGGCCCTGTTTTTTCCATTTTCAAGAACTTGAAGACCTAAAAACTCCAGCAGTCAAAAATCAGTCCTGCCAGGTTTCAGGCCAATGTAACTAAAGAGAGGGTTGTTATTATGCGATCTGTTTAGAACCTGTGTGAACTGATCATTATCCTTCAAGGTAGTGTGAAAACCGTCAGAAACCATCATCAGGGTGTTTGCAGGCGGACAGATACCATTTTCGATGACTTCTCAAGGTTTTTCCGATGAAATCAGAATATTTTATGTCCTGTATAAATGGTTAAAAAAACCTGAATAAACAAAACCTGCAACATGGCATTGTTTGATATGCACCAAGTGTGGGCCCAAACCTCGCATCTCAATACAGTTAACGCGATATCGCCGTCGTTAGACGCTTCAGCGTAAGAGGTGGGTTACGCGGTACCCCAAACCTCGCATCTCAATAAAGAAGAAAATAAGATGAAGAAATCCAGTCAAGCCCTGCTATAGAAAGAGAAATTTCCAAAAAAATCCCCGATTTTGAAGGGAGCTTTCACAAATTCCCTGACTTTTCCAGAATGGCAAAATTCCCCGACAATTCTACATTCTAGGTTTTCCAGGTCTGCAGACACACTGATCTTTCATGCCATGGCATTGGAAATAATGAACCCGACAAGGATCATCTCCTTTTTGGGACGGTTTTAGGCAATCCATTACAGGTTTGCAGATAAAATATCTATAAAAACAGGCCCATTAGTCTCCCATGTAAGAAAAACCACGGAGAGCAGTAGAGCACTAGTTCATGAACACTGTTGACCATCAAAGAAATATTGATGAATCTAGAATCAAACAAACAATAGGCATGAGGATAGACAAGGATACTCACCAAGAATCATCAGCGGTCGTCCAGCTAAATTGCAATTCTCAAAGTGGAGAGTAGTCAAGAATGAACCGAGCCTCAGAACTTTACAAAGAACAGGCATTGTCTGTTCATTCAAGGCTGTGCCTTGGGCATCCAACTGTTCCAAACATTGTGACTGGAATTATGAAGATGAAAAGGGTTGTGGAATATCATTCAATAAAATCCAATATAATCTATTTTTGCAGCTAAGACGTCAAAATTAATTCTGTAGATTGATAATCACAAGTGTATTTTCATAAAATAATTTTGATAGCCCCACATTTAATAATTCATCAGTTATACCAGTTATATCAGTTATATTAATAATTCATAAATTTGACAAGACCAAAGCAATTCCAATTTGACTTTCAATGCCAATGTCATTCCATTTGGTAGGTTAGTAACTTCACAGCAAACCCTCAACAAATCTGCCCTTCTGATATGAGAGGGTGTTTGGAGAGATTAATTTTTGACCACAATAGTCTTTCCCCACAAAAGAAAAGGTGTACCTAAAATGCAAAATATGATTTCAAATCAAAGTTGCTTTTACCATCCCCAACAAAAATGACTCGATTCAACATGGCCTAGCCCAAATGCAAATTCAATCCTTTGCATGGAAACTTCTGTCACAATGAGAAATATTCTGGCCGCCTGTGACCAATTGAATGCAGGAGCACCAGCAGTGCACATCAACAACAATAATTATTCAACCCTTCTGTATTGACAAATAGGCTGGCCAAGTCCCCCCAATACCAATTGAGAACCAGCGGCTGCACAGGAGACATCAGGATACAGACTCTACTCTGAAACAGGAAAAATATAAAATGGCCGATCCTTACCTTTTTCAACATGCGCAAACAAGCATGCCAGCCTCGCAGGCCGAAATCTCTATTATATCCCATCTTTAGGTGACGCACAGATTCATAATATTCTATCATTTCAAAAAATGAACTCGAACTCTGAAAAATGAATTAGAGTAAAACAAACTGGCTTCTATAACAATAGACGGAACGTCTTCAATCTTCGAAAGAATGTGAAAGGTAGCAAAACCATGGGAGAAAAAATAAACTGCCTGCACACTTTCACGGTTCACCCAAACTAACAGAATTGAAATTCCCAGAGTTTTGCAGGACCATGCCTGATTTTGCTAGGGTTTATAAATTGATGACTCTCATTTAATCGGGCATATTTTGATGCATGGAAAAAAGCTACCGCCAAACAAACAAACAAGTACGGTCAGTGGTACGTACCGATAGTCAGCTTGTTAGTTAGGCATTTTTTGCATGAATGGTGACATCCAGCGGCGAATGGAAAGAATTTTTTTCTTATTGGTGCCAATGGTGGAAATTGCATCTGTCGCTTACCAACATGACCCATTCCAGATGGCAAAAAGAATCCATTCGCAAACACAAGCAGGAGTGCTTGCCCCTTGATGCCAAAGAAATTTTTAACATTCCTGCATTTCACCTAAATTTACCAATTCTTGAAAATGCTGCAAACAGACCAAAAAACTAAACAGAATCATAAATTTAATGAAATTTTAAGATGTGTCCAAATTTTTAATATTTGACAGAGTTCCTTCAGCTTTTGCTGTTTCCCAGGTCTCAGTGCAAGTAATCCTTGAGCAATCCAGTTTGTTAAAAATTCTGCGCCATAAAACGTCGATGAAGTCACATTCAAACTCGACACCTCAGAAATCACAGGAGTCTACGGATTTTTTATTTTTTTTTTGGCTTTTAACCTGCTGGTTGGCGGTGGGGTAGCAATTGTGTGATGATGCCAGTGTGATGCCACAAGTTCAAAAATTAAACTTTTGGAAGCCATCCTTTGTTCAACACCCCTTGCACCCAATTCTCTGTCTTGTTTCTTAAAACGGTATCAAAATGCAATGATAAAATAACAGTCATAAATAATTTAGTTGTCCACAGTGGCTGGTTGGTGTAGATAGAAGAGTGCCATGGTTCTAAGAAAAGGTGGTCAACTTGATTCACACCCAGGGTAGGTATATTTTTACAAATTATTGTCAGTGTTCCTAAAATTTTCAAGCCAAAAACGTTTTGCAGACACACGCATTTTTCGTTGCGTCAGTTCAATTTCTTTGAATTTGACAGGTAACCTCATGACACAGTAGGTATCATACAAAAATGCATATTCAAGTCAAAATAATTTAGGCAAGACAAGTACAGAATTGAAGAGTCCTTCATACAGTTTTATTCGCAATGGTTTCCAGCTGGAATTGACAGTAAGAGTCTTCATGATTGCACTAAATGTTTGGTCAAACCACAAGGATAAAGAAATGTGAAGGTGTCATGCATTCGACACTAAGTTAATGGTGGCATGCAAAAATATGCGATCTAGTCCTGTGAACATAAGGTTCCATCCAGCTTCCAAGCATTTTGGAGTGAGCTCCGCAAAGGCAGAGTCATTATCAATCCAACTGACCTCATCATCAATCGATGTCCTTTCAATGTTGATCACGTTGTACTGGAACCGCTTTAAGATTTCCTCCAAGCTCTCACAGTGCTTGTGATCAAGAACTATCCCACTCAGATCAAGAAGGTCAACCCTGCCCTCAGATAATGGCGTGTTCTGAAATTGAAAAAAAAAGAACAAAAAAAAATCACATAAAACATTAAAAAGGGCAAATTAAACTGATTTTGCAAAACAATGTCAATAGGCCTATGTCCAACAATCAAAGAATCTGCAGAGCCATGGGGACTCCCAAAAACCAAAAATTGAAGACAACATGATGCAGCTGGAAAAAAATCAAACACTATTTGAATGGGCCAATTTAATAAATAAAACCAGTGCCCAGTTCTTCCAAGCGGGCTACACTTTTATTAATCTCTAGTTAGTTGAGCACTTGCTAAAGTTGTTAACTTCATTTGGTTAGTGTGTGCATCTGTTCATTTGTCATTTTT
This sequence comes from Sinentomon sp. SZTP_YWyxl, assembly GCA_030068105.1. Classification (NCBI taxonomy): domain Eukaryota; kingdom Metazoa; phylum Arthropoda; class Protura; order Sinentomata; family Sinentomidae; genus Sinentomon; species Sinentomon sp. SZTP_YWyxl. Next base: position 20,741 of record JASGXE010003692.1, read on the forward strand.
AACTCGTGGTTAGTTAATCTCTAATTGGACTCGGTACCTACTTAACCACTGATTAGCAGCTTGACATTTCATTTTTGTAATCTTGTTTACAAAATGAAACGGTAAAACAACATCGTTCTGGAGTACAAATGTTGTCAAATGTCAACAGAGGCTGGCTACAACACTTTTCACAAAAGATTCTTGGGCCAAAATGGAATTTGCACCAGCTATGTGGCAGGCGATGTGGCCAAATGGATCACACTACCTCATCTATGACATACAGTTGCACCGAGCTGAATGGTTACTCAATGAACTACCTACCAAGCTGCATCTCAGTGATACCTACAGGGCGGGGCAAAGCTTTCAGGATGAGAAGTTGACCAGTATTGGGTTAACTAAATCAGTTTTCTATGGTGATGGTATAAAAACCAAAGCTACCTATAAAAAGAAAGCAATGAAGTCACTGAGTTTTGGGTGAGGAAAAATTCCCTGAAAGTTAAATATCGCCTTGCACAAATTAACCTTCTTGATGCGATTGTTCCCGAAAAGTCCCGCCCTTAAGGACTGGTCACGTGACGACCTTATTTTGGCAAAAAAAATCGATTTTCGTTTTTATGCAGAATTTGTTTGATGGAACCCTCCTGCAACATCTGGCAAAAAAAAATTCTAAAATCCATCCACAACTGTCGATAATAAGCAAAAAACCAACGCCTCAAAATTTGAATTCAGAAAAGCGACTTGATTCAGAAATGCTGGAGTTGAAAGCTTCCACAGTGTGAGGTTTCATAGGCTTGCCCTCTGCATTCAAATAAATGCCATTCATGGCTTGCCCTCTGGATTCAAATCGCTCTTCATGACTGCACAAAAACAAAACCAACAGGCCTTAAGGACAACAAAATTGCCAGCTGCTCTTCCAGTCTCGAGTTCCGAATATATTCAAAATTCATTCCTGTGTTGCTGCGCCAGATGGTGCTGTCATACGTTGAACCCAATTTCCTGTGCATGCAGTGCTGTCTGCTGCAAGAGCCATACCCATTGATCTATACACATACATCCATGGCCACACCATGCTTGCCCCCTTCCACGTCCTTTGGAAACATCAAAAACCGATTCTCGTTCGGATCGAATTGAAACAAAAATGCAAATCGTCTGGCCAAGTTTTGCTTCTTTGGAGTGGACTGGGATGGGAGAAGGATGGGCGGGTTTGAGGGGGCTTCCCCACAGCCGAAATCTGTGTGACACTCTTCAGCATAAACAAAAGAAAACATCTCAAACAAGGCAGGTCTGAAAAGACCGAATCGCTCCATCTTCCTTTCCCTTTTTCTCCCATTTCTCATTCCGCGTCGCAGCAAGTGATGCAGCGGGCCAGCGAATCATTTCAAAACAATGCGGTTTTCAATATGAGAACCCTCTCCCCAGCATTCCCGACTATGAGCACCTCACTCACCTGCCAGGGAGGAACTCCAGAACAAAATGAAAATCACACATTTTACAGAAAACGAAAAACGGATTTTTTCATCTTCGCATCTTGGCGGGAAAATGTGGCGGCGGACCGTCATCAACGATTGGGTCGAAAACGTCCCGGATTTTGAGTGCGAAATTTGAAAACAGCGGAAGTAAGGTTCATTCCGGAACAAGAAACGGACGGAATTTTTGAAACTACTACAAAAGCGGGACGATTTCGTCCCAATCGTAACACAGGGAGAAATCCATTCCACCCATCCTCGAAGCACGAAGGTTAAAGGGAGCCAAGTGAAAACAGCTAAATTAAAAATGTTGTTGAACAACAATGGGTTTTAAATGGAAAATGGCAGGAGAAGAAATTAAAGTTTCTTACACTTAGCTCCCTTTAATTTGTCCAAATTTTTAAATAACTGGGGACGGAGTCCCCCCGCCGATGAGTTCGAAGGACAAAGAGTCCGGAGTCACAAAGTAAAATCCAACGCCAATGGACTGACGCAAATGAGCAACAGATCAGTGCACCAGGCACCACGTCAAGACGTTATTAAAAAATGGACATTGCTCAAAAAGGACAGTTTAGGCGATATCCTCGGACACTCCCGAAGAAATTTCATGGAATGGCTATTCCCAATCCATCAGGGAAAAAATATGCATCTCTATGAAAATATTCCAGCTCTTATAAGAAATCAAAATCTTCCCAAATTTCCCACAATAGGAATATTTCCGAGCTGAATCTTTCTAGTAAATTGTAATCACTAGATATCTATGATGAAGGTTCCAGTGTATTCTAAACACTATGAAGATAATTATCAATGGTGAAAGTTGCAGTTAGGTCTGCAGTGAACACAAACCTCCAACTGTGAAATTATCTTCGATGATGGAGATGTCCCATTTCTTTCACAGGATGTCCTGTACATCTTGATGACATCATCATTTGTAAGCTCTGGAACTAAAAACAAAGCATTTAGTATGTCCAGTATCGTCTGGTCTTAAACAATGCATCAAAGTTAGGCAAGCATTACATTTCATTATGCAAAGTTTTTTATGAGCAGACTTAGGTTCATGGGCAGATACCTAACTGTTTTGAGTTTACAGTTGACCATACCACCAACATCACAGAAACAATAATGACCCCAATATATACAAGTAGGCACCTACCTACATTGGATCATGGGAGTCATTTTTATTTCTGTGACTGCACATGTCTTGGTCTGCATGCATTGTCAGGAAATGGTCTGTCAACGAATGCTGGGCCCAAGGGTTTCTTCTCCATCTTAAATCATCAGCCGACCAAATTTTAGCCGTAAAAATCATAATTAGGTACAAGTGTAGACAGGCTGGTACTTTACCAAGATTTAGCAAGTTCATGCACTAAATTCAGCTAGGTACCTAAATAGTCAAACATGCACCCAGCAGCCTCACAGACTCTTCCATGTCCAGTGACAGCACACCACAGAAGTTTCGCCAATTGTGCTGAATGGTCCAGGTTCAGTAGGCAGCCTACTGGAGTTCTTTATATTCATTCTCTCATGGTTGCCCTTCGCTTTGGGCATACCTAATGTTAGTTGGCATGCTGACAATCAGGGTTGTTCGTTTAAAACATTCTGTTTAAAACAATCTGTTTTAAACATGTTTTAAACAACCACTACTTGTTTAAAACTGTTTAAAACAAAATTGTGTTTTAAATGTGTTTTAAACATGTTCAAAACAACCGCAACTTGTTTGAAATGCTTTGTTTAAAACAATCTGCAAAAACAAAAAAATGCTTTTTGCTTTTTTTACCCAATTTTCAACGTTTTTGTTTTTAAAACTATTATTGTTGCCTTTTTCAAGTATCATTGTCACTAAAGTGTTGCAAAATTAGCCTTGGCAGCAGGGATGGGTACGTATTATACGTCACGTCATATACGGTATATTTATACGTTTTATACGTAGGTAGTATAATACGCACGTATAAAACCCCAGTATAATACGTACGTATAAAACGTATAAAACCTAAAACAATGTGGCACATCATTTTGGGGTGCATTTTTCCTACGATATCATTTTTGGCAATGTCAGGTTGATTGAATGAAACGTTTTCCAGAAATCACCAAATTTAGACTGGCTAATTCAAGATTGTTTTCACAATCTGTTTTCATACCAGCAGATAAGTACCTCTTGTGATTTATGGGTCTTCCCCGAAACTTTTCATTTCTTGTTTCTTTTTATTATTGTGCAGGTGGCAGAAATTGAAGCACCAGATTTGAATCAAACATGCCAGAGGTGTCAGATTTTCACATCGGCCAAAAAGAGGATCTTTAATTTCTACAGCATAAAATTTTGCAAAAATCTTAACATTAGCAATTTTACATGTACTTATGGGTACATTAATTTCGCTGCTACTGTTCAACCAGATACAAGTGCTTCTGACTAAACCACTTTCCACACATAGGCCTACCTAATAGCATTTATTTACGTTCTCCAGTGGTATTGCTCTTGCCTGCAATTGCAATTTTCAAACTGTTCGGACAAAAAAAGAAATACTGCAAACAAATGATTTGAGAGACCCTGTAGAAAAGATACACACCTCAGATATGTACACCTCAGGTTTACACAGGCCTACCTTGTACAACCACTTACGAGTGCAGTGGGAGAAACATTCATGTACCCATACATGGGTTCTTCCCATTTAACTGTTGCCACCGAAATGTGTGCTTCATTCTTATGCAGGCAAAGCACCAGATTGCAACCAAGCTTTCTGGAGATGTCAGATTTTGGCCTTGGTTCTTGAAGAGGATCTTTAATTTCCACAGCATAGATTTTTCACTAAAATCTGAACAGTCACATTTTTTCACATGTATGGGTAGGTACATGTACATTGTTGTTTCTTCCAGTGTACATACAAACAGGTATGATACCTGTTTGCAGGGTTGGGTTTTGGCCGGCAAAAATTAGTTTTGTCCGAGCCGGTGGACAAAACTGGTTTAAACCGGTTAAAACCGGCCAAAACTGGTTAAAACCGGCCAAAAATGGTTAAAACCCCAAAACCAGCTATAAACCGCCAAGAGTATGATCAAAGCACCTTCATTAATGGAAAGTCGAAAGTTCACATACCTAAAATCCAGAATTTGATGCTCACTCGATTTCTAATTTTCCACTGTGCACACCGAAAAAAAAAAACATTTCCAAAGTTAGGTACCTAGAAATACATGGAACTACCATCGGGAAACATGTTGATAACTAGGAATGAGCAGCTGCTTGTGCTAACCATTCCTAAATTTAGAAACCTACAACTGATGTTTTGCCCCCCACAGATGGAGCTTTATCAACCATTGTTATGCGGAGACTGTCACATTTACCTACCTATATCTAAATACGAACGATCAGAGGACTCTGCTTCCATGTCAACGCAAATTGTAGCTTGCAGCTTAAAAGAGCACCAGAAAGTTCTTGTGTCATTGCTATTTACTGCATTGTCTTGTCGAAAACTACGATGGATTATGACATGGGATTTTGGGCGATATGACTTGCACACCCTGTGAAGCATCACTGAATATAAAAGAACATTTGGCAAATGGCCTTGCATGACACTGATTCCAGCGACAGACCAGTGTGGCAATAAATTATCACAGAGAAACTCCTAATTGGTTATCAAATATCGAATTGTCTTTCGACCTTGGCCTACATGTTGGCTGAAAACCCTTATTAACTGGACAGAATGGACAGCTGTGGTTTCTGACCAGAGTGTTCTGCTGTCTTGACAAATCACAACATATCCACTGCACTTTGCTGTCCGTATGTCTTTAGGGATAACACTAGCAGTGAATGTCGTGCGAATCAGCACTTTGCTTTTTCTCGACACGTTTATATTGTGCTCAACGGTTATATTGTGGTCACTACTTTTGGCCTGCTGGGGCCTAATATGTCGGATGGTGCCTTCCACTACAATCCAATCTATTCTCTGTGCTTGAAATTTCACCTGGAACGATCTACTCTGAGGATAAACCCATGGTGAGTAAAATTTGTTAATTTGTCAATACCGTTTGTCTCTTTGAATAATTTAATTAAAGTAGAAGTAGACACGATTTTTTCTAAAAATTTGCAATAAAATCCATGCACCTGCCTTGCACTTTTCAAGACTCATTTTATTTCCCTTTCTCGAGTATTAGGCCCATCGCATTTACCATTGTGGTATCAACAAATGATTTTTTGGTGTCTGGACCGACATTTGTGAAAGCTGAGCAATCCTCAAGCAAAGATTATCAGTAATTGCAACATTATCTGCATCAAACCTCACTCTTTATCCATTTTGACCAGTTTTGTCCGGTTTTAACCAGTTTTGACCGGTTGAAACAGTTTTGTCCAAGCCGGTTAAAACCGGTTAAAACCAGTGGTTAAAACCGGCCGGTTTAAACCAGGACCAACCCTGCCTGTTTGTATATCAAGTGGGCCGTGGGCCCAATAGAATTTGGGCCTACTTGAATAAAGACTTGAGAATAGTTTGTGTCTGGAAATTAAAACAAATAGAAGGTTGAGGCTTGGGCCTAGCAGACTTAAATTTTTTTTTAAAGTCCACGTGTTTTGATTCTTGCTGCTAACTTGGAACAACAAAATCAAAAGTCCAAAAACACCATGCCATGGTGGTTTATCCAATGAAGATCCTTCTGAGGAGCAGAAAAATAACTTACGTTTCTGAGTTCACTCCTAGTGGTTGGACTTGGAAGCACTCTTTGTGAAGTCAGTCTGGGGAAATGTCCCTTTTTCCAAAAAGATTGCTTTTGCATGAATCGCGGCCTTTTGCTGAGTGGTTTGATACCCCACATGCCCTGTAAGGTTTTATACGTTTTCTACAACGTATTATACCTACGTGCGTATTATACGTCACGTATTATACGTGGGTTTTCTACGTTTACCCATCCCTGCTTGGCAGCTTTTGGAACACGTTTAAAACATGTTTAAAACACGTTTTAAACAACGGGAAAAAAACAGATGAAAAAAAAACGTTTAAAACAAAAAAAACATATTTTAAACGTTTAAAACATTTTTTATGTTTTTTAAGAAAAAAAAACATGTATTTTTTCCAACCTTGCTGACAATTCCCATCAAATATCCACTACCTACGCTATGTAGGTACCTATATCAGACAATAGGTATCA
>JASGXE010003693.1:0-51514 GCA_030068105.1 Sinentomon sp. SZTP_YWyxl
TTCGTCCCTCCCTTTTTCTGCGCGGTAGGTAGGAGTTCGACTCCCAGGTTGCGCGTTGCACCGCGAGGTGTCAAAACAAATGAATAGGGCGGTTTTCAGGCGTAATTTAAGTTTGGCCACAGGGCAACAGCCAGAATTGTTCCCTTTCCTAGATAAGGATGCAAAGATAGACGAGGATCCTCGACACAGGTATTTCTTTGAAATTGTATATTGTTCTTCCTTCTGTGTTCAGATGATGGTTTTCCATAGTTGTTAATACAAGAAGAATTCCTTTATTTTCTCAGCATGAATCCTCTGGTTTAGTTCCTTGATTCCTTGGCATGGTGAAGTCCAGCTCTGTCATGGTGGACCCTGAAGGTTGTTTAAAAGCCTAGTGTGCTCTCAAACTGAAGTCCGGTGCAGTCTAATTGGTTTGTCAGAAAACTTTATCTGTGCGACAAAAGGGCCTCAAGGAAGGTCTGACTTGTCCTAATCAAAAATCAATATTATTCAGAGAGAGCCAAAAGAGACTCTTTACCGTTTCATTTGGTAGAATTGATTGGCATGCATGAGGTCACAGAAATTATGAAAAGAAGGATTGCCTCTGCTTGCATCCAAGTTGAAATCCCCCATAAATATTGCATGGGCTGAATCCGGAATCAAGGATAACATGCCCTGTAGTGAATCCAAAAATTCTGTAATTGGACAGCCAGGTGCCCGATAAATGACAAAAACAAAAAGATTAAGGGACTTGCCAGTGCTGTGATCAAAAATAATGGACACACCGAGAACCTCTAACAACCCATCAATACAATATGTATCAGTGGATATGGTGGAGAAGACAAAGCTATCTAATAAATAAAGAGTGACACCACCCCCTTTTTTACCAATTCTATTGCACACACTAAGTGAGTAGTGAGGGAGATCAAATATGGACTGTTCACCAGAACACAGCCATGTTTCAGTGACGCCAATCATTTTAAGAGGATTTTCCAAATTTAGAACAGAGAGGAAAATTTTTAATTTGTCAAAGTTTCTCCTTATGCTTCTAAGGTTGCAACAACCAATTGTCAAAGCCCTATTGCTGGAGATTGCATTTTTCACATCAGATATATTCAAATTACAGTAAATGTTGTGCATATAGAAACTCTAATATCAAATTCAAACAAGAAGAAGCAGACAGAAACTTGTGATACGAAGATGATATCATCCAGAGTGTTTTTCCCGAAGTTTTGCCAAGTCCTGCAGACAATCCATCAGTCTGCAGACAAGTCCTGCAGACAGGAAAGGCACGTGATCCATCCTCTTTACGGAGAAAAATGCGGCAGTCCCTTGACCAGACGTACTTCCATTCGTGTAAGTCCTTGAATTTACGTACAGATGCCAGCAGATCAACATAATACGGAGTTAAATGATCGGAGACCATCACAATGCTGTTTGGGCAACCCTCGAAGCCCAAGTCATGCAGGCGAGGTTTTGCCGAGCGCACAGAAGTCATGAACGTGTTCTTCCAGTCGCGTGACAGAAAACGAATCACAGCAGAGTATGAACCGTCTTTGTTTCGAGCACCCAGATAATGAAGAGTATCGATGTGAACACTACACTGTATTTGAACTTCGACCTTTGCCCCGATGACTTCAACTAGGTTGTGCAATGCACGTGGATTATCCTTCAGGTTGACATATGGCAGTCCTCGCAAAATGGCATTGTTGATACGTGCATATTGATCAGCCTTCACTTGCTGCACAGATATCTTAGCTATATCCTCTGAATGAGTGTCGAGAACAACCTGATGTTGCTTCAAATCGGCTGCAAATCCACTTAAAGATGTAGACAGCACAGCCAATTGCTCCCTGAATGAATCAAAGGAATCTGCGAGAAAAGCCATGGCCTTGGAATCTTCCATCTGGGTGGTCTGAACAGCAGATATTTTCTTGTCCAGTGATTCCAGTTTGTCGAAAAGCTTCACCATCATCGGATCAGAAGAAGATGTCCGCTCTGCAGTAATCTTGTCATCTTTCTGCATACCCTGCTTCAAGCTTTTATTCCCTTTGGAAGATATGGTCGATGGTGTACCAGGAATTGCAGGCACGGCAAACAATGCAGCACATTTCGTACAATGCCAAGGAATCTCAGGTGATGCAGTGACATCAGAGAACTGAGTGTCCGACAGTCCCGAGCATTTCTGATGCACCCAAGTGTCACAGTTGCTGCATTGGATGGACAGTGAGGTTCTAGAGACCTTTTGGTTGCAGGTCAGACAAACTGATGGAGCATGGCTCATGTTGTTCGGCTAAGCAAAAATGCAAAGCTGCAGATAGCCTAGAGAAAATGAGTTCTGGAAGAGAAACCTGTATGAAAAACCTACCCCTGGCTCAAAGAAACAATGTTTCACATTTTCACATGTTTTGCATTTTCCTGCTCCTGTTGATCCGTTGTGGTGATGTTGAGCAGAATCCAGGGCCAACTCCAACCCGTCTCTCAACTCCCAAACCAAAATCGACAATTCCTGCTGCCAACAAATCGAAAAAGACGAAGGCCAACCCTGCTTACGACACGGATGAATGGATTATGTGCGATCAGTGTTCCCAATGGATCGCCTTTGAATCATCTGGTCTGTCTGTGTCCTTTCAGGATGCAGGTGCCCTGCCATACACTTGCAAGCTGTGCACCCTTGCAGCTGAAGTGGCTTCACTGAGGTCCGAAATCTGTAACCTTAAAGCTGACATGCTTGAGCTGAGCAGTCCCAAATCTCCACCACCAGCACCACCACCACCACCTTGTCCATCCATAGCAGCTGACATCTCCATTCTCAAAGCGCAGGTGTTGGAGCTGTGCAAGTCAGGAGCATCAGCTCCTCATTCACATGTTGCAGGGCTGACTGCGGAAGGTTCAACTGGAAGCATACCTGCGAGAAATGCGAGACCTATCCGCTCTGCCAGAAAAAATGGCTCTTTATCCCAGGACCCATACAGGCAGCATCAGGCTGACCCTGTCACCCCCTTTTCCACCAATAATGATAGGCCAAAAAGGGATGTTGTCATCCCAATTGGAAACTCAAATTTAAAAAGTCTTCCCATTTTTTGACAAGGTAGGAGCATGTTCCAGATTTACTAGGTGGAAGGATGGCCTAGATGTTCATGGGGTGCATCCAATTCTTCAGCAATGCTTACAAAGCATGGGTAGCTGTAACCGCCTTTTAGTCAACTTTGTCATCGGGGAAATCGACATAATTCATTCAACTGCCCCCCCAGGTTCTTTTGTCTCTCACCAGGCTCATAAACGACCTCAATGCAACTGCCTGTCTAGGTAACCCGGGAATGAATTTTAACATGAATATTTGCTCCATTCCCCCAAGGCCGCATGATCCCTTCATAAACCAAAGAATTTCCAAGCTGAACGATGCTTTGTCCTCCTTTTGCCAAAATCTCGTCAATGTCAACTTTCTAGATCTTCGTTCCATCCAGTCATCTGCTATTTCTGGTGATGGCTTACACTATTCTGAAACTGGAGCTCAAAGAGTAGCAAGCCAGCTTACTCGCTCCATCAATTCTTTTTTAGGCCATTGATGCATCCCGTTGTTGACATTGACACAACCGTATTAAACAGTGGGGTTGATGGAAATGGGCTGGAAGGATTTACTTACCGCTTCGGCGCGAGAACTTCTGGCCCATTTCCTGATGCACCACCTGTTGAAGAGCCTCTTCCTCACCCATTGAATCTTTGTCACAACAAAATATTTCCTACTAACAAAAAGAGTATCAAGTTCAACCTTTCATTTTTGCTTTTTAATTCTCGCAGCACCCTTCCTATGCATTGCAACCCATTCTTGATTCGATTGATGCTGATTGTGTGGCTGTTACAGAGACTTGGCTCGATGGTTCCTGCGTGGAAAATGACATCCTTCCCAAAAGTTATACAGTCTTTCGTAGGGACCGTTCTAGAACAGGTGGGGGTGTGCTCATTGGAGTAAAACATTCCCTGCAGCCCAAGCTTGTCCACAGTAGTGAAACACTCGAATTTATTGTAATCTCTCTGGGTTTTTCTTTCCCCCCTGCTTATCTGTTACTACTATACAGGCCACCCAGTGAGTCTGTTCACTGCTTTACAGCAATTTACTTGGAGTTCCTGGCAGCAATCACTCCGTGTTTGCAATCACATGCACTGGGCAGCAGCTCGCCGATTTTTGTCATGGGTGACTTCAATCTCAATGTCCTTCCTTGCCCATCAGACTGTGTATATCCTGAGGGATTGCAGCGCCTGTGTGACAGATTTTCTCTGGACCAAGTTGTGAATATTGTTACTCGTCCCACAGACATGCTTTTGCCGACCATTGGCACAACTATTGATCTCATTTTTCATTGTCCCCAATCGACAGTTGTATCAATTAAAGCTTTCGCAGGTATGAGCGACCATCTTATGATAAATGCCTGCTTCCAGGTTGATTGTTGTGCACCACCCTCTCTCCCGTCATTCCAAAATGACCTTGGCCACAAATACCAGTTCGACAAATATGACAGAGATGCAGTGGATAGGTTACTTGACTTTGCTATCCTTGACTTCTGCAATCTTGATCCTGTTGTTGACCAGCTCTGGACTGAGTTCAAGACAATTTGCACTTTGACCATTGAACACTTTATCCCAAAGAGGGAACCAGTAAAATGAGAAATCTGTCCTTCCCACCTTGGTTTAATGCCAGTCTTCGCCGAAAATACTTAAAAATGCTGCACCTTTTCTCTTCCTGCTCCTCAAACCAAAATCTCTTCCCTCTTTATGCTGCAGCTTTGAAGGATTACCAAAACAATCTGAATTCAATTGAGGCACGATTTGTTCAGAAACTTGCTATCAATGACGTAATCACATCAAAACAGTTTTGGAAATTCCACAATAGCAAAACCTCCAGTCATGGTCTCTCTCAGGGATGGGCAAGGTAGGGTACCTTAGAGGGGGGGTAAAGGGGTCTACGACGGGGGGGGGGGGGGGTAGGGCACCGATAATGCAGGGGGTTTGGGGGACAGCGTCCCCCAAAAGCTGAAGCTTTTTTGAAAAATTAGGGGTCCTCAGATGCCATTTTACGACATTTCAGGTCCTTTTTTCCTTATCCTGGAGGGTTTGCAGTCGCAATAGATGGAGCAAGGAAATAACTGTCAGACACGACTTTCTGGATGAGTTTTTTTTCATTTTACCATTTTCTGTAAATCAAAACAGAAAGTACAAAAGAAACAGAATGTAGCTATTGAAGTCCTGGGGTGTGCAGGGCACACACCAGGACTTCGGCCAAGGGTCCCCTCGGAAAAAGGCTAGGGGGTAACATCGGCCGAAGGTCGAGGTTACCCCCCCCTAGCCTTTTTCCAGCAGGGGAATCAAAACAGGAATTACAAAAGAAACAGAATGTTGCTATTGAAGTCCTTCCTGGTGTGTGCAGGACACACGAGGACTTTGGCCAAAGGTACCCTTGGAAAAAGGATAGGGGGTAACCTGAGCCAAAGGCCGAGGTTACCCCCCCGCTGGCCTTTTTCCGGCAGGGGAATCAAAAAGGAAGTAGGTACAAAAGAAACAGAATGTTGCTATTGAAGTCCTTCCTGGTGTGTTCAGGGCACACACCAGGAAGGACTTTGACAGCAACATTCTAGGGTGGGGGTAGGGGGGGTAACCTCGGCCAAAGGCAGAGGTTACCCCCCCCCCTAGCCTTTTTCCGGCAGGGGAATCAAAACAGAAAGTACAAAGAAACAATGTTGCTCCTATTGAAGTCCTGGTGTGTGCCCTGCACATACACCAGGACTCTTTTCCCACCTTTTTCCGACGGTACCCTTGGCCTTCGGCCAAGGGTACCGTCGGAAGGCTCAGAGGGTTTTCCATCTTTAGTAAGTGCATTAAAGGCGAAGGTGGCTGGGCTGGATGCCGTGGCAACCTGATCAAAAACACAGGGTCTACGAGGGCTAGTGACCTCGTTTCATTTGTCCCGCCATCACTGTCAAAAATGTCGCTAGGTTCTCATTCCTAAACAATTTCCTGTTTCTCTGGAACAGGCTTGGAATTTCCCATGACATGTTGAACAAATCTGACACCAGTTTTTTATCTGCCATAAAGCCCGAGCTTAGTGTATTACCTCATTAGGTTGGTTCCAACCTTGATTAGGTAGCTACTTGTTTATTCTCTGCTTAGTTTCTTTTCTACAAGGATCATTGTCTAACCATGGCTTTTTCTCGTTCTCTTTATTTTTTCATGCATTGAATAATGAAACATTAAATTTATGGTGAGCTGTCAATTATTGTGCACCGTTTTGGGCTTGTTTTTTTTTGTGATCCAATGATCTTCCTGCTGCTGAAATCATCTCTGACCTTGTGGACGATGCTATCGGTGGAATTTTCACATTGCATACCTGACCTGGTTCGTTGCTATTTGTTTGTTTTTTCTTTTTTGACATTGCCATCGACAACACCCACATTGGGTTTCTAAAAATTCACTTCAGGATGACCTTGATTCCATTGTTAAGTGGTGTGATGAGAATCAAATGAGTATCAATGTCACAAAGACATCTGTTATGTCGTTTGCTTCATCAACATATCCTTCAATCTCAGACTATCTCGTTGGTTCTTCTGTGTTGACACGTCCAGACAATATCAAATACCTCGGCATTCATTTCAGCCCAACCCTGAACTGGGGCCCTCATATATCTCAGATGGTAAAACGGGCATCAAATCAACTTAAATTTCTTATCCGGCACTATTCCCACACCTCAAGAAAGGTTAAGGAAATACTTTACTTCTCATTGGTCCGCTCCTTGTTAGAATACTCAACAACGACCTGGGATCCTCATCTTCAATGCAACATTGATGCAATTGAGTCTGCCCAGCGCAGGGCGGTGAGGTTTGTTTCTGGGGACTTCTCCTTTCATTCCAGTGTGTCATTGCTCGGGGAGGGACTAGGCTGGGAATCCCTTGCTATGAGGAGAAGGCTCAGAGGGTTTTCCATCTTTCGGAAGTGCATTAAAGGCGAAGGTGGCTGGGCTGGATGCCGTGGCAACCTGATCAAAAACACAGGGTCTACGAGGGCTAGTGACCTCGTTTCATTTGTCCCGCCATCACTGTCAAAAAATGTCGCTAGGTTCTCATTCCTAAACAATTTCCTGTTTCTCTGGAACAGGCTTGGAATTTCCCATGACATGTTGAACAAATCTGACACCAGTTTTTTATCTGCCATAAAGCCCGAGCTTAGTGTATTACCTCATTAGGTTGGTTCCAACCTTGATTAGGTAGCTACTTGTTTATTTCCTGCTTAGTTTCTTTTCTACAAGGATCATTGTCTAACCATGCCTTTTTCTCGTTCTCTTTATTTTTTCATGCATTGAATAATGATGAAAATTGATCAAGGAAAAATGATCAAGGAAAATTCTTCTCCCTAAGCCCAATACAACATTGGGTAAGACTTGCTTGGCTTACCGTTTAGCATTTCTGTGGAACTCTCTCCCACCTTCTGTTACATCCATTTGCAACTTACCATCCTTTCGGCAGAAACTCAGCACCTTCATATGGCATGAAAATTTTGATCCACTTGAACTTTTTTGTTTTGGGTTTGAGTAGGTGGGCCTCCCTGGCAACTGAGATTCGTCACAAAGGAAGGTAGATACCTCAAAAAATAAAAATGAAAATAAAAAACTTGATTGAAATTGCATTTTTCTAACCCATGTCCATTTTACATTGTTGTAGGAGTCTCACACATATCTTCACAGTTGTAGGTCTCTTGGGGGTGGGCTAGTGCTGGCATTGCCAATTTCCTCCCCTTCCGGACCTTTTTCATCCATGTCCTACATTTCCAATGGGAACAGATTAGGTTGATTCAAGGCTGGTGTGTACTTAGCCTTTTGTAGGCAGGAAGATACCCATTCAAAGTTATTTTGTTAAGCTCATCAATTTGCTAGGTAGGCTTAAATTATCGTCCTTAAATTATCGTCCTTGCATTGTTCCTAATTGTTGTTATTATTTTTCTTTACCATTGCCTGCTTGGCAATGGTTTTATTTAGGACCTTGGTGATGGACAATCATTGGCTACTCCATCTTACTCTATCTATTGCCTGCTGGATTTTTTAATCTGCTGGGCTGTTCATTTTGAAATTTTGGTGCCTGTTCTTGTCAATGGCCTGAATTATTACGAATCGCCTTCTTTCCTGCAACCGACAATGTTCAACAACAACTGTTACCCATGAGGTGAGTGCTACTCCTGGTTTTTTCCATGACTATCTACTTCTCATATATTTCCATCTTTGCTGCCCATTTTTATTCTCCCAATGGCAATGGATTGGAGGGCCCTTGATTTTCCATCTTCAACTGATCCACGGAATTAAATTAAAATAAAGAAATAAATAAAGAAATGAAACATTAAATTTATGGTGAGCTGTCAATTATTGTGCACCGTTTTGGGCTTGTTTTTTTTGTGATCCAATGATCTTCCTGCTGCTGAAATCATCTCTGACCTTGTGGACGATGCTATCGGTGGAATTTTCACATTGCATACCTGACCTGGTTCGTTGCTATTTGTTTGTTTTTTCTTTTTTGACATTGCCATCGACAACACCCACATTGGGTTTCTAAAAATTCACTTCATGCACCAATGGTTTGCACTTGCATTCCACGTTTCGTTTCTTTTTGTGTAACCTACATCCATTCACCTCGCTGGCCGAAAAGATGCATGCTGCCTCGGTGAGAGAACATGAACTTGATTGTTGTCGTAATTGCCGAGGCAAAAAAATGATGCATGCCTGACCGGGGTTTACCACGTCCAATGGCTTTTATTGCCTGTGGCCCCCAACATATATATATATATATAAGTTTGCCGGCGGCAAAAGTGTCCTTTTGTCCCTTTTGCCGCCGACGCGTTCGGGCGCGAAAAATTTTGCTCCTTCTGTTGGCCGTTCCGCTTCATTGCGGTGGTCAAGGGTTTCAAATTTTAGGCTGTTTTAAAGATGGGGAATGTGGCACGCATTGTTCTTTCTTGTTTTTTTCTGGATTTTTTTGTTTCGTGTTCTTTGGCTGACCCGTGTTTCGGGCTGGTCTTCAGCAGTTAAGTGACAGTTACAGTCAATGGCATTGGTGTCCACAAGTCAAAAATACGTGCGAAATTCCCTGCATTATTCGGACCACAAAGCTTTCAAGTCACAGCGATACATCGCTTTAATATTGCATTTGCTTTCAAAAACTGTCCATTGAAACTGGTGGTGTGCTTGTCACTCATCCTGATATGTTGCGGTGATGTCGAACTGAACCCAGGTCCATCCCCCTCCACTCCTGGTTCAAGGATACCAAGACTTAAACCTCAAACGAAGAACAATCGGACGAAAAAAGCGAAGTCTAATCCAGCGGCTGAGTGGATCATGTGCGACAATTGCATTGATTGGGTGTCCTTTGGTGCATCTGGACTTTCTTGCTCCTTCTCCGAAGCCGAAAAATCCCCCTTTTGTTGTAAGGTTTGCACTCTACGTAATGAGTTGAGGGATTTAAAGGTGAAAATCGGGAGGTTGGAAGCTGTTGTTGCTGAGCTTCGAAAGCCTTCTGTTCCTCATTCTGCTCTGCAACCTGAAATCGGACACTGTAATGATGGGGTTGGATCTGGATTACCTACGCACAGGCATTGAATCTGGTATAGCAGGTAGTCTTCATTCAATGAACTTAGGCTACATCCCTTTCTGCTCATGATGGGAATAATGAGACCATACATGAGTTGCGGAATCAGCCCCAGCATGAGGTGCGGATCATTCAGAATGAGGTGCGAGCCAAGCCACAGCATGAGGCGGCTCCAGCTTCAAGTCCAATCGGCGTTTCTGCTTATAGTGATGCTGTCGTCATCACTATTGGTAACTCAAATCTGAGGCGTTTATACCCTTCCTTTTCTGGCATTCGGAGATTGCTCTCGTTTTACAAGGTGGAGGAGTGGCCTCACCATTTCTGGTGCATACCTACATATTGTTCCGGAATTGTCTGGGCTGCCTCTATGGAAAACTTAGGGCTTTGGTCAATCTGGTTATTGGAGAGGTGGTTGTGCAGCATGGCACTGTTGCCGACTGCTTCCTCGCTTTCGCCAGATTGATCAGTGATCTGAATGCCACACTTAGCCTGGCCTATCCAGGAACTTCAATATCAATCAACATCTGCTCAATCCCTCCCAGGCATGGGAACCGGGAGCTTTCAGCAAAAATTTTGAAACTTAATAACTCACTCCTCTCATACTGCAGGAATCTTGTTAACGTGAACTTCCTGGATTTGAGGAGTGCTCAGTCCTCAAGTAGGTATTTCCATTGATGGATTGCATTATTCGGAAGCGGGCGCCACCAGAGTGGCTGCTGGTTTGGTGCTTCATCCTATTTTTGACACTCCCAATGTGGACTGCATAGCTGTGACTGAGACCTGGCTGGATGAATCATGTTCGGAGGTGGATTTGCTTCCCAACTGCTATGCGGTATTCCGTAGGGATCGCTCCCGACTTGGTGGGGGTGTCCTGCTTGGAGTGAGACACCACCTTAAGCCAAAGCCTCTCCATGCCAGTAAAGTTTTTGAGTTGATTATAGTTGCTTTGGAATCATCCTTTCCCCCTGTTATTCTGATATTGCTGTATAGGCCGCCTAGCTTAGCTTTGGATTGTTTTACTGGGATTTGCACCGAGGTTCTGAATGCTGTATCCCCTTTAATGCAGATCCAGCCTGGTTGCAACCCCCCCTCATTTTTACTTGGAGACTTCAATATTCATGCACCAGCCCAAGAGTCTGAGTCTGAGATATTTCCTGATGGGTTGCAGAGAATAGTGGATAGCTTATCCCTTCAGCAGGTAGGTACCTAGTTAATTTCATCACACGGCCAAGAGGTTTTCCTCTCCCTTATTCAGTTGGGTCTACTATTGATCTCATATTTCATTGCCCAAAATCAGAGCTTCAGGTAATCCACCCATTGGTAGGTCTTAGTGATCATTATATGATCTTTGCAGAATTTTTGGTAGATTGTGCATCTCCACCTTCACTGCCATCTGTTCCAGAGGTGGACAGGGTGGGCCTCAATTTTAAAGTTTATGACAAGATTTCCGTGGATAGATTTCTTAGTTTCGCTTTATTGGATTTTGGAGTTTCTGCTCGCAGCCTGGATGAGCTCTGGGCTGAATTTAAATCATTATGCAGTTTTGTGACTGAAAAATTCATTCCAAAGAAACAGGCCATTAGATGTGGTGGCTTTTCCTTCCCGGTGTGGTTCACTGCTGGTCTCCGCTCACGGTATCTGCATCTGCAGAAATTATTCTGTTCCATTTAACATTGTTTCTTTGAGGGGAGGGATTCTAGATACTGTTGGACAGCTGTACCTACTCTGTAGGGTAGGCTATAGGACATCTTCTTGTTTGTTCTAAATCGAGGATTAACTCCTGACCTCGATCTACAACTGAATAAGATGCCGAAACAACGCAGTTGTCTATGTGGATCTAGCCAGCAAAAAGTCGGTGACAAAGGTCCAGCAATATTTTGCAACAAGTGTAAACGCTGGTACCATCGCAAATGCAGTGGATTAAAGGACTCCGACTACGATATTTTGAGCAACTCCCCGGCTGAACCCTGGACATGCTACTCATGCTTATCTGCAGCCACTGTTGATACTGATAGCAGCAGCACTGAACAAAGCCCATCCCCACAAGTGAATGCTGGAGGATCTTCCCATACCAAAAGTGAAACTGACAGTTCTTTCCGATTTCTCTCTGTCAGAAGTGAACAGATGAACTCCAAGCTTGACAAGCTGATGGAAATGATGGTCGAAGTCAAGGCAACAAATGCAGCAATTTCAAAGGACAATGCTGATATGAAGGCATCTATCCAATTTCTCTCGGCTTCCTTTGACGAACTTAAGGTAGAGGTCCAGGCTACCAGTTCTGAAGCGAAGGCGAATTCAGCAAAGTTAAATCATGTTCAAGCCGTGATGTCTGATGTGTCATCCGATCTGATTGGCATCAAAACCAGCCAAAATGCCTTTGATCAATGTCTTAGAATCAACAATATCATTGTTCGCGGACTGCCATTCTTTGCAACAACTCCAACCTACAATCCAATACAAGACATCTTAACAAAGCTATCAGCAGCCATTGGTGTCCCACTAGACTACACCCGTGATGTAGACATTGCACATTATCTGCCTCACACGAATCAAAACGGCTCCAAGTCCATGGTTGTTCGTTTCGTAACTCAATACACCAAGAATAAATTTCTCGCTGGTTTTCGTCAGAAACGCCCAAAGCTCCATGATCTGCAATTTTTGGACTGTCCGGATATCCCTGTAATTGTGACAGAACACTTAACCAAGGCCAACAGTGATCTGTATCAACAAGCCCTGCGCTTCAAAAAATCAAAGAACTGGCGATACCTCTGGACCCGTGACTGTCGCATATACATCAGAAAAGCTGATAAGGAACAAGTTTACTCGATCACATCAGCAGCAGACTTGGCTACCTTGACCTAACTTTCTCTGTGTTGTGCAGTGTTGTTTTCTTGTATATCTTACAATGTTACCCACATATCTAGATCATGGCTCCACCTATGCCTGCCTACCCTTGGTCCACTCCTGACTTAAAACCCTCCTGTTATCTAACTCCAACTGCCTATGCTGCCTCCAAAATCCCAGAAACCGATTTCTCCATTTTAAATATCAATATTAGGATCCCAGAAACCGATTTCTCCATTTTAAATATCAATATTAGGAGCTTGCTAAAAAACTTACCCAAAATCAAATTATTGCTTTCGCGCCTAAACCCCAGCCCCAGTATTTTGGTTGTAACTGAGACTTGGGCTCAGGATGTCCATCTGCCTTTCCTCCAATTGCCAGGTTTTGCACCTGCATTTTCAAATCGAACATCTAAAAGAGGGGGAGGCACAGCCATTTATGTTAAAGACACAATTGCTTGGTCCAAAATAATCTCAGACTCCTTGCTCATTGATGATTTACTCGAAGCTGTGACTATTCACTTAACTTTTGATTCGCAATTTAATTCCAAATTAGATGTCATAATCACGGCCATATATAAGTCCCCAAGTTTGTCAGTAGCATCCTTTTGCGACAAGCTGTCAGAATTTTGCCACAAATTGTGTGCTACCACTAGCCACATCTTCTTAGTGGGAGATTTTAATATTGATCTGTCAGATATCACCCCATCAGCAATACGTTTGATGTCCTCCCTTGCACCACTTCTTTTTACCCAATTCATCACCCTGCCGACCAGACTTGCCGACACATCAGCAACCATCTTGGACCTTATTTTCTCGAATAAAAAGTTGGTTGGTAACTGGAGTACTGGGGTGATTGACTACCCAATTTCTGACCATATGCCATCATTTCTATCTTTCTCTCTACTTCAACCTGCTGTCACAAATCTGTCCTGTGCACCTAAATCACATATCAATCCCCATCTTTTCTCCAGGATTCTTCATGCAACCGACTGGACTTCTGTTTATAGTACTTATCAATGCAGCCAAGCAT
Organism: Sinentomon sp. SZTP_YWyxl; assembly: GCA_030068105.1. NCBI lineage: Eukaryota > Metazoa > Arthropoda > Protura > Sinentomata > Sinentomidae > Sinentomon > Sinentomon sp. SZTP_YWyxl. The sequence goes on from JASGXE010003693.1 coordinate 13,476, forward strand.
ACTCTCTCTTTCACCAGAAAATTACCTCTGCTGCTGCGCAATCAACATACCAGTTAACCACAACCAGGTCTACCCGCAAGCTTTCACGATATCTTGCAATTCCATGGATTACGCCTGAAATTGCTAAAATAATGATCCAGTGTCTTAGAACCAAAGCTCGGCGTAATCCTTATAAGCCAAATTTACATGCCCGTTATACACAGTTAACTTCGGATGTAAATTCTAAAATTAACAACGAAAAAAATAGGTTCTTCTCATCTGGCCTGGCCTCAACATAATGCCCAAGGCAGACCTGGCACCTACTTAATTTGTTGCTGAACAAAGAACCACCAGCTCGTCCTCCAATTGTTCTTAAAGAAGGAAATGGTCTCATAACTGACCCCGAAGCTGTGGCTAATAAAATGCTCCATGCCTTTAATAACCCCCTAAATGTTCCAAATCCTCAATCAATATCGACATTCGAAGTGGATTATCAGATACCAGCTGCTATCAGGACTAGTGCCTCTTTGTTTTGGAGCCCTGCCATGATTCCAGAAGTAACCAGGATAATCAGTGATTTGCGAACTACTACAAGGGGATATCGCACCAATTTTATTAAAAAAATTTGTCCATGTATTAGCTCCACATATCTGTCACTTGGCCAATCTTATGTTTGTATCTGGAGAGTTCCCTACTGAACTTAAGGCTGCAGTTATTGTTCCCATCCACAAGTCTGCCGAGTCCACGGACCCATATAACTACCGCCCAATTGCCTTTCTACCCACGGTCAGTAAAATTTTGGAGCGACTGATCTTCAATCGCTTGTTGCAATTTTTGACTGTGAACAAAATGCTATCTGCTCATCAATTTGGCTTTCTTCCCAAAAGATCGACTCTTGATGCATTATTCTATATAACTAACTATGTAAAAATACAACTTGACAAAGGACATCCCTTGGTAGCCTTATTAGTGGATTTTTCTAAGGCTTTTGATTTTTTTTCTATTTTGGGCCAAGCCATTTTTATTCAAAAAATTTGGAAAGAACACAGGCAGGAACATGGAATATTGCCGGTCATAACAAATTATTAGTGGCAGCAAGGATAAAGAGTTGGAAAAAGTAATGAGGCAACTTACTCCATGCAACATCAGGAAAATGATCAGAATGCAGCCAGAGATTCGGAACAATTTCATGCATATGGATTGAAGAATATCATGAAGGTGTCAAATAATGCAGCCAGTGCAAACAGATCCACATGGTGTGTAGAGTAAGAACAGAAGCAAGCAGCGCAAGAGGCCAAGCGTAGCCCAAGAAATTGTACAGATCAGCTTGTTAAAATAGCCAAAAGGCCCCTAGATAAAAATGCAAGGTCATGCATGAAGCATGGGGCAAGTTGCCAAACAAGAAAAGAAAGACAGAGAAAACATTAGTTAGGTTGACAGTTGCCAGAGGAAAGAAGACAAGCAAGGTTTGGCAAGCAACAGGAGAAAACACAAAAATACAACACATGTGCCTGAGTGTTCCGAGTTCAAAAAGTGGGAGAAATGAACGAAGAGAGAGAGAAAAAAAACCTGAGAAAACCAGGATCAGACGTGGGGGTGTAAAAGCCAGAATGGCTTTCATGAAACCCGTTGAAAAAAATACTGGCAGGGGAAGGAAGCACCAAAATCAATGGAGTGGAAGCATGAAAACCTAATTAATAAATTCAGGCAATGTGGAAATGTTTGGTACTACCCAGATGTCCATCAGTGGTGTTTTAATCAGCATGTGTTTGGGTATATCAATCTAATCGCCAAAAGAGTCTAGTAGCCAAAAGAGATCAGGTACCAAAAGAGTTAGATTCCTGAATTTTGTTTTTTTTTCACTGAGGTACCATTTTGATTCTTTTAATTTTCATTTAGGTGTTGAATGCCAAATAGTCATAAAAGAGTTGATCATCTAGCATTAACTTTTTTAAACGGACCTTAAAGGTACCATATGAATGGACCATACGAAGAGGGAGGGGAAGAAGGTTCCAGATACGAAATCCAAAAACTTCAAGGGAGAACCTGCCAAAGTTTGTGTTGTGCCTTTTTGGTTGCATCAGTTGCAGGTTAGCTGAGCGCAAGTTACGATCCAGGGTTGGAACCTGGCGGGAAAAGACAAAGGTTCACGAAAAGAAGAAAAAATTGTACTGTAAATATATTTATGTACCAGTAATAAAATCTGAAAATAAATAATTTGGTAAGTGTTGAAGATACGACAGGTTTTAAACACTTCCTTGGTGCTGGAGTTAAAAGGCAGTCCCATGACAATGCGCAGGGCAGACTTATGCAAGATGCTGATGGGCTTAACATTCTTTAGGATTGATGCACCCCAGATTGCAGCACAATATCTTAAATGCGAGTCAAAAAATGCACGAAAAGAAGAAAAGATGACTTCTCTGACAAGTGCTTTCGTGCAGTGCGCAGAATATATAAGCCAAAAGATAATTTCTTGGAGAGAGCAGACACATTTGAATCCCACGAAAGCCGAGAGTCGATGACTCGTGACTAGTCCCAAAAGCTTCGCCGAGTTTACCACAAGCATGGCCTGATTTTCAAAAAGTAGATTACCACTGGGGAGAGACGAATCAGAAACAGAGTAGCCAAACCTAAGAATCGTGGTCTTGCTGAAGTTGAGGGTTAGATTATTGCATTTACACCAAAAAAAGAGTTTATATAATTTTAAAAGATTGCGTTCATCATCGTATCCTTCTGCAGAAGCTTTATGAATACGGGATAAGAGGAACAGCTAATCATCTCCTAAGTTTGCCTCCTATTTAAACTCTAGACTCATAAGAGTCAGAAACGGTTCAACCTTCTCTGCCCCACTGATTCAAACTAGAGGCGTCCCCCAGGGGAGTATCTTGGGCCCATTATTCTTTTTGATCTATCTGAATGACCTCCTTTACTCACTTTCTCAGAACTCTTTCCCAATTGCTTTTGCTGATGATCTCACTCTGGTCATCTCAGCACCCGATACCACATTATTGTCCTCCAGATTAAAGAATGCTATAAACCTCATTAACACGTGGGCCAAACACAACTCTCTGGCCGTTAACTCATCCAAAACTGTATTCATTTCATTTCTTCCCGCCATCTACCGCTTTCCTGCAAATATTAGTGTGGGCACCACCAATATAAGAAATGCAATGCATGCAAAGTTACTTGGAGTCCATCTCGATGATCTTCTGGCCTGGGACATGAACATGAAAACACTATCCAAAAAGTTGATCTTTGCTCTTTACCTCTTAAGGTCGGCAAAACCACACTTAACATCAGAAAATCTTAGAAAACTCTATTTTGCTTATTTCTATTCGCACCTTTCCTACTGTGCGGCAGTGTGGGGTTCAGTTCCTGATCGGATAATTAAGCCCATAGAAATTCTTCACAAGAAAGCTATTCGTATTTTAGCAGGTTTAGACTACAATGCACTACAATGTACAATGACTACAATGTACAATGCACATACCCAATCTTCCTTTCATGCCTTGCGCTTACTTAATACCTACCAAGTTATTTATTACCAGCTCATCCTAATGGTTCACAAACTCCTACACTCCGCTCCATCCTCTCTTACTTTCCATCTTCCTCTTCTACCTTCTCCTTATGGCTCTCCTGAAAATTGTTCTCCGACTATATCCCTAAGATCTACCAAACTACAAATTATTCAGAGTTATCCACACAGAACGAAATGTGGCTGGTCTTCGGTCTATTCCCTGGGAATTCGACTATGGAATTCACTTAGTCCAGCCAGACCTTCGCTCCATTCACACCTATAGTGTCTTTAAAACATCCTTGAAGAAAATCATAATAAATGAAAAACTCTTCTTTACTTGCCAAGGTGGACTCCCACTTGTTTAGATTTTATGGCGGTCATTTCAGTCCGGGATTGGCCTGCAGTTGGGGTTTTGGTCCTGACTTATCCGAAGATTCGCATGCAAATCTTCGGAAGATTTTTGCATGATAATTATACAGACATTTACAAATGTTCGGATGTGTCGGGACTTGAGTCTCGGCTGCGAGTTGGTCCTGGATTGAGATTGACGCCATTCGTCACATAACCCCCGAAATCAGCCATTCCACATAGGACCACCACTAATCAAAGCTAGCCTATAATTCTCCTATTATCCCTAATTCCCATCCCTTTCATTTCAACCACCTTATTGCACTTTCCAGTCAACATATCCTGTAAAATTCTTTTGTTTTTTATATGATCTCAATCTGTTTATTTGATCTTCATTGATGTTTTCACTAGTTCTTCTTGACATATTACCAACCAGGGACCTTATTCAGTTGATGGTCTTGATCTTGGGTGTGGGCTTTGGCTGCTCATTGGGTGCCCGTGAGAGCATGGGTGGAAATATATTGCTTATCTACGGATTGGCATAAGAACACCAAAAGCTCAAAAGCTGCCAAAGAACACCACTCATGCTCTCGGAGCACGCACTGGGTTGCCGGGGAGCACGCTTGGGATTGTGGTCATCGACTGAGTAAGGTCCCAGTGCCGTTTAGATTTAGTATTGTAAGACCGATATCTACATGCACAAAATTGAATTCATACAACTGTCACTCAGCTAGTAAACCTCGCAATTAACTAGGAATCTACTCTACTCCTCATGCAACCTCTATGCCCATTTCGGACTTCGTTTGGTGATGTGGATTGAATATTCTAAGAACTAAGCTATTTCAACATAAATCCCAAAAAGAAGAATAGGTACGGCAATGATAACTTACGAGTACATCTATATTGTAACACCACCGATTCAACAAAAGCTAAAGCCATACAACGAAATTGTATGGTGATTCATTGCAGTACCTATTCCTCAATTTACATCATCAGGTGGGATCTGGTGGAAACAGGTATCTTACACCTGTCAGATAGGACTTTGACAAATTGGGAGAACTTTGGTACATTTGTTAGGTACCAGTACTGCAGTTTAGGAACAAATGAACCTAACTTGCCTTAACTAAACAGAGCATGCACTTGCCTTAGACTTCTGTTTGTTTGGAACTCATAACCTCCCCCTCCCAACTAAACAATTTCTAAGGAAGCCATCTTCAGGCTTCTGTGTGTTTCCCTTGGTATAGGTTTTTGCAATAGAGAAAAAAACTACCAAATTGCATAACATTACTGCATTCTATCCATTTTTTGCTTTTTTCTTCTCACCAGGGTTGAGCATAGGGGGGGTTACCCCCCCCTGGCCTTCGGCCGAGGTTACCCCCCCAGCCTTTTTCCGTCGGAAAAAGGTGGGAAAAGAGTCCTGGTGTGTGTGCAGGGCACACACCAGGACTTCAATGGGAGCAACATTTTTCTTTGTACTTTCTGTTTTGATTCCCCTGCCGGAAAAAGGCTAGGGGGGTAACCTCTGCCTTTGGCCGAGGTTACCCCCCTACCCCCCACCCTAGAATGTTGCTGTCAAAGTCCTTCCTGGTGTGTGCCCTGAACACACCAGGAAGGACTTCAATAGCAACATTCTGTTTCTTTTGTACCTACTTCCTTTTTGATTCCCCTGCCGGAAAAAGGCCAGGGGGGGTAACCTCGGCATTTGGCTCAGGTTACCCCCTATCCTTTTTCCAAGGGTACCTTTGGCCAAAGTCCTCGTGTGTCCTGCACACACCAGGAAGGACTTCAATAGCAACATTCTGTTTCTTTTGTAATTCCTGTTTTGATTCCCCTGCTGGAAAAAGGCTAGGGGGGGTAACCTCGACCTTCGGCCGATGTTACCCCCTAGCCTTTTTCCGAGGGGACCCTTGGCCGAAGTCCTGGTGTGTGCCCTGCACACCCCAGGACTTCAATAGCTACATTCTGTTTCTTTTGTACTTTCTGTTTTGATTTACAGAAAATGGTAAAATGAAAAAAAACTCATCCAGAAAGTCGTGTCTGACAGTTATTTCCTTGCTCCATCTATTGCGACTGCAAACCCTCCAGGATGAGGAAAAAAGGACCTGAAATGTCGTAAAATGGCATCTGAGGACCCCTAATTTTTCAAAAAAGCTTTAGCTTTTTGGGGGACGCTGTCCCCCAAACCCCCTGCCGGGGGCGCTGCCCCCTGGACCCCCGCTGGGGGGCACAGCCCCCCAGACCCCCTGCATTTTCGGTGCCCTACCCCCCCCCCGTCGTAGACCTCTTTACCCCCCTCTAAGGTACCCTACCTTGCCCATCCCTGCTTCTCACCATGTGTTGGCTTTGGCCTCCATATATTTGTCTAGGGCTATTCAACCATTGATTGTTTGCTGAATTAACACAAACATACATTCGGCCATTTTCTGGTATGTGTGAATTTTATTGGGAGGCATAATTTGCATTGGTGAATGTCTAATCACCTTTATGGATGGATGGTTCATGACAATTCATTGGACGCCGAGACCTACACATTGGTGAGTTGAATTTAAACCATCTGATAACTCTTCACGTTTTCCGAATGTTGCAATGCCCGATTTTTCTTTCCTTTATTTCTTGCAAACGATGCCAAATCAATAAAAAAAAAATTCAGAAATCGTTTTACTGATTCAAGTCTTCTCCCACGATACTCACTTGCCCTAAGGGACTATCAGCGGGAGCTTTACGCTCTCGAGCGTAAATTTGTCCGTGGACTGGCCATAAATGATGTAATCTCCACAAAACAATTCTGGCGATTCCATCATAGCAAAACTTCAACAGTGCCTGTGGTCCCTGTTGAGAGAGATGGGGAGGATGTTCCTCTGTCCTTTGCATTGAAGGTCCGGGAGCACATGAGTAGGCCTACTGCTCCTGTTCTCACGAGTTTCGATTGCAATGAATCTTCCAACAATTTCTTGAGGGATGCTGATGTGCTAACACCTGGACATCTGCTTTCTGCCATTAAATCCTGCAAAAGCTCTTCATTTGATCTCATTGATGGCATCCCTATGGTGCTGTTGAAGAACCATAGTGATGTCTTATCAAAATTTTTGCTGGTCTTGTTTTCTTTGTCATTAGCCTTAAATTATATACCCCCAGACAGGAAGCTCAGTGTTGTTAAGCCCCTCCCAAAAGGTGGCACAACCCTGTCTGTTCACAGTTTTCGACCAATTAGTTTGATTAGCTCCTCTGCCAAGTTGATGGAGAAAGTTGTTGCTGGCTATCTGTATCGCCTTCTTGAGAGACAGAAGTTCTTTTTCCATGGCCAGCATGGCTATAGATCAAAATTTTCCTGCGAAACCCAACTTACTGGTTTTGTTCATGAACTCTCTGTTGCCATTGGAACCTCTGTCCAAATTGATGCTGTGTTTATTGACCTTGTTAAGGCTTTTGACAGGGTCAGTATCCCCATCCTACGAAATAAACTGGCTGGTCTTAATATTCCTGAAAATTTGTTCTTGTGGCTCTCCAACTTCATTACCGATAGGCATTTTCAACTTCTTGTAAACGGGAGAACACCCGATATTTTCCCCGTTACAAGTAGTAGGCCTATCCCACAGGGGTCAGTGTGTGGCCCCTTGCTCTTTTTAATTTACATTAACGACATGACATCTGAAATATCGTCTGGTATCAGACTCTTTGCAGATGACATCGTTGTTTACAGACCAGTGTCTTCCATAGATGAGGCAGCAGTTTTGCAGCTAGATCTTGATTCTGTTGCAAACTGGTGTGATGCAAACTCCATGGGTACCTAGGTATACATAAAGACATCTGTTACGTCCTTTTCATCATCCCGTTCACCTGCTCTGCATGATTACAGAGTGGGGACAACCGTCTTGGTTAGGCCCGAAACTGTAAAATACTTGGGGTTGACTTTCAATTCTGAATTAAGTTGGGTGCCTCACATTCAAAACATTGTGAAAAAAGCTTCTAATCTATTGAACTTCCTCATCAGGAACTATCATTATGCTTCTCGGCGAGTAAAGTCTATCTTATACTGCTCAACAGTTCAGTCTTTGTTGGAGTACTCCACCACTTCTTGGGCACCTTACCAAAGATGCTACATCAATGCAATTGAGGCTGTGCAGAGGAGAGCAGCAAGATTTGTCTCTGGCAATTTTCGTTTTGATGCTAGTGTCACATCTCTCATAAATGAGCTTGGCTGGGACTCGCTTGAGCTGCGGAGGACTTTACATGACATTTCAGTTTTTAGGCATTGTGTTCTGAACCATGGGGGTTGGGGTGCTGGACCCTGGGTTTTCACTCCAAATAATCACTCCACCAGAGCAGGCACATATTCATCTTTTGTGCCTCCCATTTTATTAAAAAACTAGTGGGGCTTCGCCCCACTGCGGCCTTCGGCCGCAATCGTGTTTCGGCGCTGCGTGCAAAGTTGACTGGCATCCAGCCGCGCCGCTGGAAGGTGCGCGTTGTATCCTGTCTTGGTCGAGTTCGTTGTTCATTTGTTTTGCGAATGAACAACAGGAAAAATTGCCACGGCAAGTTTTTGACCTCACTTTATGGAACAGGCTGCTCATATAATGGTGGTGCAGTTCTCTTTAATAGCAAATGCGAATGCCCGCCCCTCTTATCCGGAAACTAATCACCATTTTGCATCGGAATAATCTCCCAAATTTCTAAATTTGCTCGACTTTAGCGGCTGGCAACTGTAATAGAACCCCCTGGGGTTCTGAACTGAGCACGTCGTTTGAGTCGTTGTCTGAACATTCGTGGAATTCAGTACCGAGTACGGCGACTTGGCGCTCCTCCATCGCGAAATGCTGGATCCGTCATATTCCTTGGGACAAAATTTTCAGGAGCGTTTTCTGCTCACTTCTAGCGCTCAACACCTTGAAACGTCGTTGGGTTCCGCTCCCATACCACACATCCTGTGGCTGCGCCCGGAACCTTCACACTTCACAAAGAAAAGCTCCTCCCACAAAACTCGAAGCGGCGTTCGTGCCCTTAAAACTTCATGCGCACAGCTGAGTGTTGCGGCGTGTTTGTCAACTTGAGCTCTGCCGCAGTGAGACCTGCGGATCATCTGCGAGCCTTGTGGGCGGCTGTTTGCAGTTTATTGGGCAAAGAGACATTTCCCAAGACTTGTCTTCCACCGCATCTCGGATTCGGCCCCGCGGCACCCACTGCATCTCAAAAGATGTGTTTCATTTTTCGCATATTTTCGAATTTGGGATGCGGTGGAAAAGGTGTGGCTGAGTTCGGTTGTGGGTCAGCTGGGTTAGGTTGGTTGACATACGTTGGGTTCTGTTCAGTTAGGTTGTTTTTGTTACCTGACCCAACCTTCCCTTGCTTCACCAAACCCAATATGTGTAAACCAACCAACCAATTGCCAAACCTGACCTTATCCAGCCAAACCAAAACCTTACTCAGCCAAGCCTTTTCCACCGCAAAAATCTGAGAAAAATCTACAAAATCTGAGAACAATAAAGATGTCTTAATTTTTGAGATGCGGTGGGGCAGCTATACTTTTTTTTAAATTCACGGCTCGGTGCGGCCGATTCTGAGATGAGATGGAAAGATGCGGTGGCAGACAGGTCAAACGAACTGTCATCGTTTATTTTTCCACATTCCGATGCAACAACCAAGGCGCATGCAACAACTCTCCAGGCAGGCTGGATGAGTGGTGAAAACATGCAAAAAGCGGCGATGGACCACGCTGTCCCGGGCGCGAATTTGGAAATGAGTACCTGCGCGTTTGGGCCCATCCCGATTTTGCGCGTGTCGAAAAAGTGAAAATAAAGCTAATCTAACCAAACCTAACCTGTCTAACTTACCTAACCTACCCAAACCAAACCTAACCTAACCTTTTTCCTTGTTTCTAGCGCGTTTTTATCCGTTTTTGGAGGGTCGGAACTTTTAACACGGAGTTAGATGGAAAAGGGCCCAAACGCGTACTCATTTCATAAGCGTCCCGGGCGCGTTTTTACAAACCCTGCCGCGACAACAGATGGCGGATAGCGTTTTGTGCAAGAATGTTCGATTGGGGCCCTACACTCGCAAGAAAAAATATTTTTCTTTTCTTGCCTAAAGCTATATCTGAACCTGACCTAACCCTGCCCCTCTCGAAAAAACTGCTCGCTTGGGCCTCGGCCTGCCATCTGAAGTCGCGGCAGGGTTTGTGAACTGGCGTCCCGGGCCGACTCTTTGGCTCCCTTTTTTCTGCAATCCAAAAAAGCAAAACACAACCGCAAAGCCCACAAGATGTGCCGGACGATTTCGCAAGGGCCGTCATGCCGCATGCGGACCAGATTGAAAATCATTCTTTAAACAATTTTCGGTTCAAGGACATTCAAGGTTGACAAAAATGCAGAGAAAAAGAAATGATGCAATCAATGTGTGTCCAGGAAGACTGCGGATGGAGATGCAATTGGCGGGTTAGGGGGAGCCATTGTGCTGTGCCGCACAGGAATAAACGATTCGAGTTCTTTGCTTTTGAATTGACGCCACGCCTTGGTCCAACCAAGGAATCACTCCAACCAAGGCATCACTCCAACCGTTGGAGTGATGCCTTGGTCCAACAATTTATTGGCTCTTTGGCAAAACGAAATGGAAAGCGGCAGCGACGCACACAAACAATTTTATCAAATCGGTGGCATTGTTGGAAGGATGGGGAGGGGATGGAAACGAAAAGCACGCAACCAAGGGGCAGCACACACGATCAAATATTTCCACACAACTTTGACATGAAACAAAACTTTTTGATTGTTGGTGTGTTCAGTGGTTCAGTTCATGCCGTCGTGTGAAAATGTTTGGCTTGACGGGTTTCTTCAGTTGTTTGACGAACCATTTGGTCTGACTGATGCCTTGGTCGACAAAATGACTTGATCGTGTAAGCAGCGCACAAAGACAGGCTTGATCGTGAAAGCATGAGAAGAGGGGAGGGAGAAGAGAAAAAGAAAGGAGGGCCAAAACGACGGGAGTTGCGCATGTGAAGCCACACGCCTTTCGATTATTGTTTTGGGATTTTGGGAGGTGATGAATTGGGAGAGGAGGCACATTGAGAGGCACACGCACCATTCAGGCGGGGGTGCTCGAATGCAGAGGGATTTGTCTTCCAATTTTGTGAGACGAAACACGAAAAACAAAGCACATTCGGAGTGACGCCCAGCGCACAGCTGGGCGGTCGAGAGGTTGAAAATCGAAATGTTTGTGTCCTTTTGTTGGTCCAGTCGAACCAAAACAAACGAAAAAAGAAAACTGAAAATCAAAAGGCGCAAAAGTGAGTCACCCACTGCCGGAGAATAAGGATTTTAATAGATAGGGAGACATAGGCAGAAATTGTTTCTTCCATCGAACCCTTTTTTTGTGGAACTGGTCTTTTTATGTCTTTTCCCCAAATATCCTGCATTTTTCTGAGGAGCATTTCATCGCAACAGTTCGCGCCAAACTGAACAATTTGAATGGCTAGGGTGAATATTTCTAATGGATAGGCAGGCACCTTCCAATTTGGGGTGGGTGTTAGAAAAGGAGAATTATTGATGTTTTTAAAAAAAATTTAGATTGGACATGGCATAATTCTAATTTGCCTCCCCCCTTTTTCTTCTTGTTTTTACTTGAAATTATTCCAAGGACAATTTCTTTTTGACCTAAATCATTGACAATTTTATATTGGTTGGCATTGATGATCTTCCATCGTCAACTGGATGACATCAAATCACTTTGGCATATTCGGCTCATCTTCGTTCACTTTCAAGGTTTGGTTCTTTTTCTTATCTTTTATTTGCTTTTGACATTCTTTTGCCTGCCACATATTCGATGCTTCTGGTTGATGGCCAACAACCAATTTCTTTGAAGTTGCCTATACTTGAAATCTATTTTTGGGCACCCTCCATCTGCCATATTGGAAATGACGCATTTGGTCTAGGCTGTTCAATTTTTGACTAAATCCTGAATGGATTCATTTTGACATGGTGCTTACATGCACTGAATATTTTGTGCGTCTTCCCTTGGCATTGGATTTTATCTGACTCCGGACTTTGACGTCCTCTGAATGCAATGCGTCGGCGGGGGGACTCCGTCCCCAGTTAAAAAAAAAAGTGAATAGAGTTGCGAAAGTTGTGCAGCGGTGGTAAGTTGGCAATGTTGGACGTTGAAGGGCCTCAGAAAGTTGATGGGTGCTTGAGAGAAGATGGTCTTCATTATTCAGAGATGGGTGCTGTGTTTGTCGGCAGAGTGATGAGTGAGTCAGCGGCGAAAGTGTTGTGGTTTGGGGCGAGTGGACCCGGTTGCTGGTGCTGACTGATGGTGCGAAAATGGGCCCAGTATGAATGTTGGTGTGGTGATCGGGTTGAGTGAAATGGGTGTTTGTGATGGGTCCAAGGGAGATGATGCATCCATCAGGAATCGCAATGCACAGTTGTGCCTGGGATTTCAAAACATTCAGTGGGGTGGGCTAGAAAAATGGTCTGAGCTTTGGGACAGTATTAGAAGCGAGGGAATATCTGTCATGGCTGTGTGTGAATCTGGACTAAGGGGACTGGAGAGGCCTCCTGAGATGGAGGGAGAAGTCAGTGGTGGATGGAAGTGGGTTGGGGTAAACAGGGGTGGCTCTGACTGACTCATTTCAAGAGGATAAGAAGAGGTCCTTGGAAACAATGGCAAACAGTGACTGGCAGGATAAGCGGGGTGGTGGAGTTGGGGTCTGGTGGAATAGCAGGGAATGGAATATTGGCCCATGGAGGTAGTGTAGAGAGCATTTGTGGATGGATTGGCAGATTGAAGGGGCAGGTAAAGTGTTTATAGGGGTCGTATATTTGGCCTGTGAGGGGAGGAATAACGAGTGGAATATGTGGACATTTTGGAGTGCTTGGGGCATGATATCTGTGAGATTGAGGCTTTGGGCGGTGAGATTTGTATGGTGGGTGACTTTAATGCTCATATCTTGGAGTTTGAGGGAAAGGAAAATGCTAATGGTGCTATTATGAAGTCCTTTCTGTCACAAGCCTATCCATTGGGAACTTGCAGGGTTGGTGTGATGGAGGTCCAACGAGGAGGGGGATTATGCAGGGGTTAGGGTGGTTGAAACCACAATTGATTGGTTCTTGTACAAGGGGGCATGGAGAGGCGAATTGAAAAAATGGAGGTGGACAGCCTCATGCAGTGGGGTGTGCACAGTGACCATTTGGCTTGAAGGTGTGTGTTGAGTGGTGGGAGGGGCAAAAGAAAGATGGGCCCCAGGCGAAATGCAAGGTCCAGCAGGGCTTGTGCAGAAGGTGGAAATTGGATGTCGCTTAGAAAGGCAAGTGAAGCATCTGACTGGGCGAATAGGGTGGAGGAGTGTTTAGTTGGTAGTGAAGGCTTGGATGAAGGGCATGAGAGGACTTATGGCTTTGTGGAAAAGACTGCTACCGGATGGGAGTAAGATGGAAAAGATGGCAAGGAAAGTGGGGGTGAGAGACGGGATTGGTGGGATGAGGAGCTCAGGGAAGCGGTGAAGGAGAGGAGAAGGATTTGCAGGGAAATTCGTCGGAGTGTGCGGGCAGGAAAAGTGCCAGATACGGAGCAGCAAATTATGCTTGATAAACAGAAATTAAAGGTTAAGGAGTTAAAGAGGCAGCAGAAGTTGAGAGAACAGGTGGAGAAGCGTGAGTCAGAATTGAGGCAAGAGGGGCGCTCGGGGGGAAAAAGAGTGTGGCAGAGCATTCAGAGATGGCGGTCGCTTGTTGATGGCAGTGTCAAAGATCGGGAGTCTGTTTTAACTGGGGAAGCTCGTAACGAAGAAATGGTTTCAGCATTGCGAGATTATATTGATGGGATCTGGGGGCCTACAATTCAGGAACGGGATGAGAATGGATGTGTGAATGCGAAATGTGTGTCTGCGGCAGTTAATGGACTTGGATCGGAAGTATTGGTTGCTGACATTACACCGTCAGAACTTGAGGTGGCTTTGAAGAAGCTGAAGAATGGTAAATCAGCTGGGGAGGATGGTGTATTGTCTGAAGGGCTGAAGAGTTTGGGTGAAATAGGGAGAGAGCGACTGAGGAAGGAGTTTAATGAGATGCTCAATATGAAACAAGCTATACCTGGGCAGTGGAAAAGGGTGAAGGTTAGGATGGTGTACAAGGGCGGTGGCAAAGAGAAGGGGGCTGTTTCTAGTTATCGGCCAGTTGCTGTCACTAGTCAAGAGTATAAGTTGTTTGTTGGGATTCTGACAGCAAGGCTTGAGGCGTGGTTGGAAACCAATGAGTGTCTGGGTGAGATGCAGCAAGGGTTTCGGAAAGGTAGACAGTTGTGCGATAACTTGTATGTGCTAACTCAGTTGATAGAGTGTGCAAGAGGTGAAGGACGGGGGTTTAGTGTGGTATTTGTAGATATAAAGGGAGCGTACGATAGAGTGAGGTGGCGAGATGTGTGGTCAAGATTGCGAAAGGTGGGAGTCTGTGAAGGTTTCGTGAAACTTCTGCAAGAATTGTATGCTGGAAGTGTGTATGATTTTTACTGGGAGGGTGTAAATGTGGTGGGTGTCGAATGCAAATCTGGGTTGCGCCAGGGTTGTCCTCTCTCGCCCTTGCTTTTTATATTGGTTTTGGGTGAGTTGGAGGAACGTGTGCACAGCTTGCGAGGGCGTTATGGTTTCAGGATTGTGGATTGGGCAGGTGATATGGGTGGTTTAGAATTGCCAATTTCAGGATTGTTTCTTGCAGATGACATAGTCTGGTTTGGGGAGACTGCTGAGGATTTAGTTGGTTTAATGTCTGAGACGGTGCTGTTTGGCAAGGAGAAGGGATGGCTTTTCAGCGAGGAGAAGACTAAAATGATGACGTTTGCTGGGAATGCATGTGAGTCTGTGAAGGTTGGTGACTGGGAGATTGAGAGAGTGCATAATTATTACAAGTATCTGGGTGTCGACTTTGCGGACAAGGCTGATTACTTGGAGAGCCATGTAACGGCCCTGAAATGCAAAGCCAGAAGGCTGGGAGGGATGACCAAGGCAATGGGAAGATGGGCTTTGTGTAGGGCAGAGATGATGAGATGGATGTGGAAGGGGGCTGTGGTGCCAGTGCTTACCTACGGTCAGGAGGTGCTGTGCTTCGGGAAGGATGCTGAGTCATTGCTGGATTGTGTGCAAAGAGATGTGGGATTAAGGGCGCTTGGAGGGTCCAGGTTGGTGGCACAAGCTGGCTTGGATGGTGAATGGGCATGCGCTAGCTTTGGAGTGAGGGAAGCAAGAGCTAAGATCTGGTATTTGTATAGGCTGCTTTATATGGACCAGGTTCGTGTTGCGAAAAAGGTTTTTCTGTATGTCCAGCGCATGGGAAGTGGGACTGCCTGGCAAAGAAGGATTTGTCGAATTGAGCGATGGAAGGGTTGCTTGAGTTGGGGCAGAAATATGGATATAGAGTCGCCAGTCGGAGGCTTGTTGTGTGCGGAGAGAAAGGCGTGAAATTGAGAAAGAGCAGTGGAGGCGTTGGAGGGTGCAGGTGTCCTTGAAAAGTTCCCTGAGATGGTTTTCTGCAAAAGATCAAATGAGGTGGGATGGATTGTATGATGGTTCTTGGGGGAGTGATCTGCTGTTTAGAGCCAGGGTTGGTGCATTGGAGACTGCTAGAAGACTCAGATGGGTTGAGGGAAAGGAGGAGTGTAGGCTTTGTGGAGCAGAGTCAGAAGACTTGCCGCATGTTTGTTTGGTGCCGGGAATTGCGGTAGAGAGGAGATCGGTTGGTTGGGAAGAGATGACAAGTGAAGATGTGTGTGGTCAAAATGAGGCTGCTGTGGTTTGTGATCGTTTGGGAATTGGGAGAGAGGATGAGAAGAGTTTGTGGGTGGAGCAGGTGAAGCGTTACCTGCTTAAATGGAAAAGCAGAGTGTCTGTGTGAGTGACTTGATCTGGATATTTTGTCCAATGCTGTGTTTGTGAGTGTGTCTGTGAGTTTTGAAGTTTTTTCCCTCGATTACCTGGTAGGTAGTTATTGGCGAAAAGAAGCCAGAAACCATACACTTAGTCTTAGTCTTTTGCGTGGTCTGTCACCACTCACCAGTGTTGTTCTTTTTGGGGTTTTTACTCCAGGGTTTTTCTGGGGTTTTTCCGGTTTTCCATCCAATGTTCCACTTTTTGTGAAGGGAAAAAGATGCAAGCAATTCTGGTAATAAATTCTGCTTGAACTTTGAATTGTTGTCTGGTCCAGTTCCTCAGTGTCTCACTCTCGCTCTGGCTGTCTTGTCTTGCTTGTGTGTTGATGTTGATGGGGGATGGAAAAGTTTGAGACAGTCAAAATCTAGGTGCCTATAGGCCTTACACTGCATAGGCCTTACACTGGATCTAGGGAGATCACATAATTCTGCAATACCTACTAAATCCAGTTACGAATACTACCGCCCCCAGACAAAATGATGTGGCAATTGCATGGAAAACAATCGTTATTACTAATCTTTTGTTTAAAAATATGAGTTGCCACTTGCTCCCTGCTGCCGTGATCGTGGGACACAGTCTGGTCTGGTCTCAATAAAATTTTTATAAAGACCAATGCCAGTGGATTGATGCTTGCAAAGAAAGTGCACCAAGCATCATGCAAATGCAAGGACATTTTTGTAGCCAGGCAAAGGATGGCAATTTTCTAACACCGATAGCACATCAAATACCTAGCAAGATATGGCAGCGTTGATTTTCAGGGATTTTTTCCTCTTTTCTTTTCACTGCGAGGCAAAGGCTTTACCACGCTACAACGATCCACCTGTTACAGGCACGATTCATAACTATCCACCTACAGGTGACCTGTAGGCTATTTGTGCCCTCTTATAGGGAGTAGGGAGCTTACATTACCTATGCAATGTGGCAGAAGCATAAAGTCAAGCTGGGACTGCTGCAGTCAAAATCACACCAAGGCTAAAGAAGCAAGGAGTTCATGTGAAACTCCTTGGTGTGGTTTTGACTGCAGCAGTCCCAGCTTGACTTCATGCTTCCGCCACATTTTTCAACTTTGTTTCAATGAGAATTAATAAAATTGTGAAACAAATTTTGCCCCAAATGAATAGTCTGAAAATTGCAAATGAATTGTCAAATTTTGCCCCAAATTAATGAATTGTCAGAGAAATAAAACACGAAAAAAATGGTTACCATTTGTGAACTGATTGGGAAATCAGTCGCAAACTCACGTTTGTGTTGATCGATGCATGCAGCAGACATTGTATACCTCCAGCCCCCTCCAGGTGTTCATAAGATGGCACGATCTGCCTACCGGTGGATCGTTATGGCGAGGCAAAGCATTTGCCTCGCCTTTACATAAAAAGGGGAAAAAATGCCCGATGTGATGAACCTGAAGGTTCAAAGATAAGGAAGGTAGGTAAGTCAGCAGTTGCACGTTTTTGCTCCATTTCCACGTAACATTTAGGAACATTAAAGTCACTTAATGCTAAAGTGACTCCATCCATGTGTACCTGTCCGAGTATACACGCTCTCAATGTTGTAAGGCCAAATTTAGGGTCAGGTTAGGTTTGGAAAATTTAGGGTGAAATTAGGGTTTTTCATTCTTGAAATGGGGTAAAATGAAGTAAGCCTTGGAACAACACTGTCTGTCACCACTCACCAGTGTGGTGTTGCCAACTCACGTTTGAGTGTCGTGCGTAAAAAATGTTGTCTTGTGACTTGCTACTTTTGAGGAATAATATTGCGACTTTCTTGCGGTTTTCGGTCAATATTGGACAACGTTTTCGGCATTTTCAAACGAACAGAGTGTCATTTCTTTTGCAATAGTTTTGTCAACTTAAAAAAAATCGCAGGAGGGGAAAATCCAAAAGTCTTTGCTTTCGCTTTGGGTCGTCGACACTGCAGCTTTCGGAACAATCGGAACCTTTCTTTTCTCTCTTTGGGGTCGCGCTCTTTTTTCAGCAGATAATTGAGAAGGGAGGAGTTGCGATTCTGTGGACATTTTGTTGGCAAAATGCTCCTACTCTAGCAGGATCAGTGTGTCCAAATCATACTGAATGACAAACGTGAGTGGAATAGCTACTTGATACAATAAAGTGAAGTCAATAGTTTTACAATATCTCACCAGCAGCACTGTGATTCTGTACTGTGGCCTTCAACGTCTGTGTGACAGATTTTGTTTCAGCAGGCAGTCAATTGTCACTCGACCTCAGAATCCTTTGAATACCTCCCACGGCACAGCTATAGATCTTATTTTCTACAATCAGCTTACAAGCCTTCTCTCAGTAAAAAGCCATCCCTGGTGTCAGTGACCACTTCATGATTTGTGCTCAATTTTCAATTGATTCCTGCAGTCCACCTCCTCTTCCCGCCTTCTCCAGTGACATCGAGAAGTCCTTTTGTTTCAGCAAATATGATAAACTATCTGTTGATAGGTTTCTCAATTTTGCTCTTCTAGATTTCTGCAACTTTGACCGGGACCCTGTCCTGACAATATCTGGGATGAATTTAAATCCATCTGCAGTAGGCCATAACCTTATATGTTCCAAAGAGAATTAATACTGTGTGAGATCAGGAAATCTGTCATTTCCTGCATGGTTCACATCATCTCTGCGTGGCAAATACCTTAGGATGCTAGATCTCTTCACCCATTGTTCAACCGACAAGAACCTCTTTCCTCGTTATGCTGCTGCACTCAGGGACTATCAAAGCCAGCTCCATTCCAT
This sequence comes from Sinentomon sp. SZTP_YWyxl, assembly GCA_030068105.1. Taxonomy (NCBI): domain Eukaryota; kingdom Metazoa; phylum Arthropoda; class Protura; order Sinentomata; family Sinentomidae; genus Sinentomon; species Sinentomon sp. SZTP_YWyxl. Next base: position 31,966 of record JASGXE010003693.1, read on the forward strand.
GGAGAGAAATTTTGTTCAGAGGTTAGAGGTCAATGACGTAATATCCACAAAACAGTTCTGGAGATTCCATAGCAGTAAAACTTCAAGCAAGACCACTCCTTTAATCGCTGCTAGGTTGCCAGCTAGCGAGAGCAATGCTACCACGCTGAGCTCCTCTTTTGCCTTGGCTTTACAGAGCTACCTTGGTCCCAGGTCTCCCTGTGTTCTTCCGCCTGGAAACTTCCTTCGTGATGCCGACATTGTTTCTCTTGATTCCATTGCCAGAGCTATTAAGTCCTCAAAGAACTCTACCTTCTGCACAATCGACTCTGTTCCTATGATATTCATCAAAAACCATTACGAAGTCCTCCAAAAATACCTGTTTGTTCTATTTTCTTTATCTTTAGCTCAAAACTCAGTACCTACTGGCTGGAAGCTAAGTGTTGTGAAACCTCTAGCGAAAGGTGGGTTGCCCCTCTCAGTTGCCTCTTTTAGACCAATAAGCCTGATAAGCTCATCTGCAAAACTCATGGAGAAAATGGTGGCTGGATACATATATAAATTGCTTGAGAACCAGAATTTCTTCTTTTCCGGTCAGCATGGTTTTCGCTGCAAATTCTCGTGTGAATCTCAACTAACAACCTTCACCCATGAGCTGTCCTCTTGTCTTGGTAGGTCCCTACAGGTTGACGCCATCTTTATTGACCTTGTCAAAGCCTTCGACAAGGTGTCCATATCAGTGCTTATGTACAAACTTGCCAAGCTTAAAATCCCTGAAAACCTTTTTCTGTGGCTTTCTAATTTTATCTCAGACAGGAAATTCCAAGTTTTCGTCTGTGGCAATTCTTCAGAGGCTCTTCCTCTAACAAGCGGAATTCCCCAAGGCTCTGTGTGTGGTCCTCTTCTCTTTCTTATCTACATTAATGACTTGACCATAAATGTGTGCTCAAACATAAGATTATTTGCTGATGACATTGGTATTTACCACATTGTAGAGTCATCTGTCGATTCCAAATTTCTTCAGGACGACCTCATCTCCATCCAAAATTGGTGTGCGTAAAATTCCATGGAAATAAACGTTGCCAAGACCTCTGTAATGTCATTTGCCTCATCCTTACCAGTTTATTATGATTATGTGGTTGGTAAAACTTCTTTGCCGAGACCACACTCCGTCAAATATCTTGGTCTGCTTTTTAATCCAAAACTTAACTGGAGTGAGCACATTTCCCAACTAGTCAAGCGTGCCACCAATCAACTCAAATTCCTAATTAGACATTACTCATATGCATCGATCGAGGTTAAGTCAATCCTGTACTTTTCAACTGTCCGATCAATTCTAGAATACTCCACATCAACCTGGGAGCCCCATCTCCAGTGCCATATTAATGCACTGGAGTCGGTTCATCGCAGAGCTGTTAGGTTCGTTACAGGAAATTTCAGCTTTCAATTTAGCGTCACTACCTACCCTCCGGGAGGAACTTGGCTGGGAGACGCTGAGCATGAGAAGACAGCTCCATGGCATCTCAATATTTAAAAAATGCATTCTTGGTGATGGTGGCTGGAGTGAACTTACTTCAGCCCTATCTCAAAACACAGGTTGCACTAGATCAGGCGACAAAGTTACATTTATTCCTCCCCTTCTGCACAAAAATGTTGATAGGTTCTCCTTCATTAATCAATATATTTTCATTTGGAACAGGCTTGGCGTCACATCTGAAATTCTAAAGCTGTCAGAGGAAAAATTCTTGTCCCTTATAAAGTATAGGCTCACTTCGATTGCAGTTCGTGATGATGCATGAACTTCCTATAAACATGACACCCTAATAAACGACACGGACACCCATTTTTTGAGCCGGACCAGACACCCAATTAAAGTGCTCGGATACCCATTTTTCCACCCGGACACCCTGATAAACGACTCGGATGGCGGACACCCATTTTTTGACCTGGTGAGTTCTTTGTGCTTGTTATGGCTGAGGTATTGATGAGGTAGCAGTGGTCATCAACTGATGAGTCCAGCCACTGCTGCTGCTGACAAAACCTCGGCCTCTGTGTGTTCGGCATACTGTCTAATGAAAATTAGTTGCGGAGCCTGGTGATCATGCCAGACCACTTTTGATTGTTCAAATAGGGCATTATGCTCAACTTTACTGATTAATATACCTACCTACCTAATTGGTCATCAATTAGTTTCTATTGTGAATTAGGTACCAATTTGATTTTATTTGTCAAGGAAGGCACTGTTTTATTGCACGTCTCAAGTCTAACCAACCTCGACGATAGTCAACATTGCAGTCCTCATTTTATTTGTGGCCTGTTTTATTGAAACACCTCGGAAAAGCCCAGTAAAAAATGGATTTTTACAAATCTCTTCCAAAAGTGGTTAGTACCTACTCGTAGGTAAGTACCTACCTACTTACCTACCTATTATATGTAGGCCTAAATGGCCTACCGTAAGTGGATACCAAGGTAATTTGTTTTCATTTTGTTGCCATCAGGGTTGTTTGATTTAAATCATTTGATTTAAATCAAGTGATTAAATCATGATTTAAATCAAAGGGCTCTGGTTTAAATCAAAATGATTTAAATCAAAAACTTGATTCTTCTGAATTTTCATCAGTCGATTTGAATCATTTTTTATCTTTTACTTTCGAGTTAAAAAAAATTCTCAAACAAAAGAAAATTCAATTCAATTCCAATTGTAGGCAATTCTGTTCATTAGGTATTTTTTCAGTTGTCAGTTGTCACACAGGCTGACTGACAGTCACCACAAACAAGGCATCCACAAGCACATCACATCACAAGTCAAGAAAATAAAAAATAATCATTCAGAATCGTCGTTTGTGCATTCATTATTAAATATGTTTTGATTTTGAATGTTGGCACGGATATTATGATTTAATTGCTTAAATTCAGCAACTAATTTTGCAGCTTTGGCTGTCGCAAGTCTATTTCGAAGTTTCAAAGTGCACCATTCCATATCCATTGAAGAGAATAGACGCTCCAGGCAGCATTGATGCAACCGCTGTGTGCATCTGATGTAGGTACTTACCTACAAGCACAATGGCAATGCATAATGCATGCATAATATTGCATACATACCTACGTAACAGGTTTTCTTTCATCTGAGGCAATGAAATTTTTTTTGTTTTCATTGAAAAATGAAAATGAAAACAAAAACAAAGCAACAAAAAATGGACAAAAACAAAATCAAAAACAGCGAAGCTCATGTGGGGGCCGGGGGCTCTACTCCGCTCGACTGCCAATTAGAATTTCCTATTTAGTTGCCAGTGAGTACCAGACCAGTGAAGGGACAGGAGGAGGGAGGGACCTAGAAAATGAAAAACATGGATTATGCAACAGCCAACAAGTACAATTAATAGACTTAAGTAGGTAGGTACTTACTTACTTTTACTTACTAGTAGTTTTGTAGTTACTAGTTTAGTTTACCAGTTAGTTAGTGCTTACCTACATTTGTAGATAGTTTATGTTTACTGTTCTTACCCATTTATTAATTTTCCAATCTATTATCATTTGTCAGACTATCAGTGTTCTAAATAAATCTATAGGTAAGGTATGTAATGTAAAAATAAATGCAATGTAATGTAATGTATTAATTCTGTTTTTTTATCAAAAATGATTAAAATCACATAAAAATCACGATTTAAATCGAATCTTTAAAATCACAAAAAAAATCTGATTTAAATCAAAAAAAATCAAAAAAAATTTTTTGATTTTTTTTAAAAAAAATCATGATTTTTTCCAACCCTGGTTGCCATAGCCTACGCCTACCTACCTGGGTACCAAGCTTTTGTTGCAACTTGGGTCAGCACTTGGGTAAAATTTGACCAGTTCTAGGATTTTTGGATTTGCAATTTGACCAGCTCTTTGTGAAAAACAGGGCCCTCCAATATCATGGCAGGATTAACTAGAATGTCATGGAATCATTCCAATTTATTCCTTTAAAGTTGACCCTATCTGTTAGATTTCATCAGCAAAAACTGCAAAAGTGAGCCTTGAATGTTTTTTTTTTCCTGTGGATAGGCTGTGTTTTCCTGATCAATCTCTTTTGGTAGGTACCTAGATAGGTGTTTAAGCATGATTGATGTAGAAGGAACCATAACAGTCATAATGAACATGTGACAGGGACTCATGTGATATTAATTTTCACACCTCACGAAAAGCTTCCTCATATTTGGTAAAAATGAGCTTCCAAATTTCATTTGGAACCTCTTCACTCTTTGCGTTGGTGATGCACTGGAGAAGACTAACCATGGCCACGGGTAGAGAATCGCATTGGATCCATGATGCCAGAAACATGTTGGCCTACACCGCCTACGCATCGCATAGTTATCCATGAGCAGGAATGGGTAAATTGGAAATTGGCCACGTATTATACGTGACGTATTTACTCACTTATAATACGCGTATAAAACGTAAAAACCAAAAAAAGACATGTGGCACTAGTTTTTCTTGTAATTTTGAGCACATCGCAATGCAATAGCAAGCACCTAAATTAAAAGAGAAAAAGCAGCAACAGGATAAGTCTTTTTATCAATTGCAAAAAGAACACAGGCAGGTAGCTAGATAGATACGAGTCCCTACCAAATTTGACATTTGCAGGCCTGACATTGCTGCTGCCTTTTCCATGCGAAATAACTGTGATAAGCAGTAACAACTCCTTTTTGCCATTGGAATGGTGTCATTTTGTGGTCATTGTTTTGTCTGCAAATTTCCACAAGATCAGAAAAGAGCACTGACCAACAAACAAATTCCTGCACAAAATTAGTTGGGTCTGAATAAAAAAATTATATTTCCTTTTGAATATTTTTAATTTTATTGAAATGTTTTAATTGATTAGGCATCAATTTATTGTTGTTGGGACCTCTTGTTGGGAGCCCAAAAATTTTGAGAACTACCTAGTTTTTGCCAACATTTGATCCAGACAGAAGGGTCAAGGCATAATGTGCTTTTCATTGTTTGCAATGGGAGCTCAGTACAGTTTTTGGCATATTCAACATCCTCTTTAAATTTTACGAAATTTTTTACCTTTGAGCAGCAGTACCTACCTGCCTTAAGGAACATGCTTTTGAAAAAAGGATAACAGAAGTAGGTAAGTGGCATCTTTTTTAAGATAAAAATAATGTTGGGAAAACTGGAAAGGGAAAATTGCATCTCCAAAAACATTTGTGAAATACGAGTAACCTCAGAGGAAGAGCAGTTTGGAGAATTGCAGGACATAGAGAAGTGAAGGTCACGTTATTTTTTCCATTTTGAATGAGTTTAAATTTTGCACACGGTGTCTTGGATTTACTAAAACATTGCTGCATCTCATTTGGCATAAACAGCACCATTTCTCACCAAACAAATCTAATCCACTCACGCCTCAACATTGCTTGTGGGTACCTTGAACTTGGAAACTTCAAGCATTGTACCTTGAACTGTTTGTAAACTGAAGGAGCAAATAGTTTAGTTAAGAAACTAAATTGAAGGTTTTTACTTGTGGCATGGGTGAACCATGAACATCCCATCTTCCACTGCCGTATTCATTTGTACCGATATTAGGCCCAATGTGAGCCATTGAAAAACTAATTCAAAGTGCAGACAAAGCAATTCCCAGCATTGCCGATCAGTTGGGCGAAACCCATGGTGGCATCATCATGCGATGGCTGTCCTCCTATTTGCTTTTAAGTCACGAAAAAATGAAACCATTGCAGAGAAAAAAAATGTGAAAACATCCAGTAAACGAAAAGAAAATTCCAGTCCCTTATTTCACCAAAACATTAAACAAATCGACTTAAAACAACTGGCATAAATGTCGATTGCTGCAACAAGTATTGCATCTTGACCCTATACGTTTCGTTTAAACTTCTTTAATATCTAAATAAATAATACTATCTTACGACTCTGGCAATATGCCCAATCAATTTACCTGCCACGTTGCACCCCAAAAACATGTGCATGTGCTGACGTCAGGGCGTAACGTATAATACGTAGGTTTATACGTACGTATAATACTACGTATAATACCGTAAATTTTACCGTATAATACGTGACGTATTATACCTACCCATCCCTGTCCATGAGTGGGCTGAGGTGTAGACCACTGTTATGTGCAATCCACACACATTTTCCCCATTTTCCAAAAACCATCTGAAAAAATAATTCTTCACATGACTGGGCCAGCATTGCCTGTAGGCCTATGTGAACTTCAAGCATGTCGACCCATAGACGGGTAAAAAATCAAACTTACGGCAGGAGAATGGGGGAGCAAAAAGTTCCCAAACTGGGCAAAATGTAAATGTATCATTTTTGCAGCAACATTCCTCTGTGACAGAACTACAAAAAAATTGAGTTCAGAGTACAAAATTTCATGGAGGGCTTAATTATTTTGCTATGTGGGTTCAATTTGCTACTAGGGCTGTGCGAATCGGCAATCGAATCGAATCCATGTTGTTCGAATCTCGAATCGAATCCAAATCCATTGCCCAGTTTCGAATCGAATCGTCTAATATTCGAGATTTTCGAATCGAATCAAGAGTCGCACAGTCCTGTGGCTACTGGCTTTCTTCGAAGTACCTAATTGCAATTCCTAATTCTCGATCACAGAATGTATGTTGGCTGTAGCCATTCACATTTTGGTGCCGCAGGCAGAAGTTTTATATTTTTCGAATCCTACAAAATTCTCTAATCGAATCCCAAAACTCCGAATCTCGAATCATCTTCGAATCTCGTTTTTCCTTCGAAGCGAATCTCGAATCTTCGAATCGAATCGCACAGCCCTATTTGCTACCCATGTAATTTAATGGGTGGGATCAGAATTTCTTGCACACTTAACAGGAAAAATTTCTTCCGAATTGAATGATGATGGGTTTGAAATTTTTTGTACCTGTCACATTTTCTTCTGCTGGAGATGAATTGACAGGTACCTACGACACATTGTTGCAGAGGAGAGAAAATCCAAGTGGCAATTTCTTGCCACTTGGACCACCCATGTGTGTTTACAAAAGGGGGATCATTAGGTACCTAGCGTTTGCAAGGAAGGTGGTTCCAGAAGTGGGAAGGTGAACTTTCTATTCTAAAGAAAAATCAAATTGGTGGTCAACATGTTTAGTCACTGTTTTTGAAAAATCGAATGTTGTGGTGTCAAGAACAGGGGTAAACAGTTTCCTGTAGACAGATGTGTTCGCTGTGCAGCAGAAACATCACTTTTGAAATCTTGAAATATAAAGAAGGGGAAATTGGGCTTTAGATTTTTGAGGAATGAGAACAATGTTGAGTTAGATGCATCATCTTCACTCATTACAGTTGTTCAAGGAGTGAATTAGACGATGTTAATGGTAGTGAATCAGGCAATGTTCAGTTTCCGCAGATGGTTTGCAACTACAGGAACAAAATCGAAGTCACATGGCAGGCATGTTTTTCTCTGAATTTGTTCTTACCTTGATTCAAAGGAAGCATGATGGCATTTCTCAATCCCTCTTTTTTCACAAAAAAACTGCAACCATCGGGCACAGTTTTTTTTTTCATTCTGGGAAGCGGCGTGTACCTACGTACCCACAAGCTCGCATGCTAAAACTCATTGTGAAATCTTGCTGGGTAGGTACCAAATTTTCAACGGTGTTGGTGGTCTAATTATAATTTTATGTCAATCATTTCGTCAAGACGAGTAAAGATTTTTTTATAATGTGAGGCGTACTTACACCATAGAGTATCGGATTTCATTATATTATGTGATTGTGCCACAGCATCATTGTCAGTGTTTTCTGTCTTTTTGCTATTACACTTTTCAGGAACTTCATGCACATCTCACTGGTTCACTTAGCAAAGAAACTCTAAGGAAGCTTTTTAATTTGAAACAGAGCACATCATCCGAAGGCAGAGGAGCAGGAGTGGGAGGTGGAGATCATGGGAAATTGGATGAATCTGTTTTGGCTAGCAATTTTCAGAATCTGGATGAGTTAGTTGGTCTCTCTTTCCCACACTTTTTCCAGGCCTCATGCGGTCCTATTTTTTCCTATATTTTTGAACAAAAGCTTTTTTCCAATTTTTTTCCTATTTTTCCATGTTGCCTATAGAAATCCCATTTTTTAATTCAATTGATGTTTTTTCATAATCCGTAATTGTTTCACAATGTTTCATAATGATGTTTTGCAGTTTTTTGATTAGATTCGATAAGAAAACAAAAATTCTTTTTCAAAAAATTCTTTTTCAAAAGGAAAACAAAAATTGTGTTTCCAATAAGTCCCTTCCTCCGCCCCCCCGGTGGTTATTCATGCAAAGATTTATGGATGGAACAGAAAGATAAGATCCTTTTCCCCCTTTTTGGGGTTGAAAACCTAGTTTTTTGGGTTAAAAATCCTATTTTTGGGTTGGAAATCCTATTTTTCTGAGGTTGAAAATCCTATTTTTTGGGTTGAAAATCCCATAATTCTTTTGCTCCCGGCATGAACCCTGTTTTTCTCTATCAATGTTGATTCATTATGTGGATGAGCTCGATTGTTTCCCAGTTTGCTCAGTGGTCATCTTTGGACCTTTTTAGGGAAATCTCCCCTGTCCTGTCGTTTTCAGCCTCCTCTCTCTACCAAGGACTCAAAACCGGCAATCCAGGTTGCCAGCTTGCTGGCAGAAATGCTGTGCTGTAGACCTATGACCGTAGACCTGATGACCGACTTGGGACGTCCCAAAACAAAAGACACCTACCTGGCCTTATCAGGGGCCTTTTTGAGCCTAATTAAAGTTGCCAGCCACCCAGGGCCTATATGCCTTACTGGCTTTATTTTAAAACATTCTGGAGAACCTAGTTGTCTCGTGATGGAATTCATTTAAATCGATTTACCATTGAGGTGTCACTGTAAGTGGAGACTCAAGCCAGACCAGAAGAAGCGCATAATTATGAAAGAAATTAATTGTAATGTCATTGTAATAATTTCGTTTACTGCAACTTTCTGGATTTGAATTTTATGTTACTCGCCTGTTATAAAGTTTTAAATCTTCCTTCTTCCATCATTCCCATTGCAGGTGTTTCCCCTTGTTCCGTCTAATTCAACAGCTCACCGACACCCCTGAAGCAGTCAAGCTGGCAGTGGAGGATGTAGTCAAAGAATTTGTCGATGATGGAGTGAGGTATTTGGAACTGAGAACAACTCCCAGGGCTAACAAGAACATGACTTGCAAGGACCATTTGCAATTGATCATCAATACATTACGGTTTGTTTGTGGTTGTCCACTATGTCGCATTTTTTCAAATTAAGTGGAAACTTTGACAATATTTTCCTTAAGAGTTTAATAGCCTAACTCCTTCAATAACAGTCGTGAGATCCAGTTGACAGGGAACAACAACCGCAACTTGTTTGAAATGGTGCGTTTAAAACAATATGCAAAAACAAAAGAAATACTTTTTGCTTATTTACTCAAGTTTCAACGTTTTTCTGTTGTTTTTACCAATAAAACCATTATTGTTGCCTTTTTCAAGTACCATTGTCACTAAATTGTTGCAAAATTAGCCTTGGAAGCTTTTGGAACACATTTTAAACTGTTTAAAACATGTTTAAAACACGTCTAAAACAATGCAAAAAACAGATGGAGAAAAAAACGTTTAAAACAAAAAAAACATGTTTCAAACGTTTAAAGTGTTTTTTATGTATTTTTTTTAAACATGTTTTTCCAACCTTGCTCCAAGGTAAGCAGTGTTAAACTGCCATCTGCTGTACCTCTGAGGAAAAGTAGATGGCAGTTTGACATTGCTTACCTCGGAGGCAATGTTACCTGTCAACTGGATCTCGCCGCCGTAATTGTGTACCTGAGGCCCATAACACTGCCAGACGTTTTAGGCTTCTTTAGAAGAAGTGTTAGAACACTAACACTTTAGAAGAAGTGTTAGAAAACACTTTAGAAGAAGTGTTAGAAAACTAACACTGTGGAGAAGTGTTAGAACACTAACACTGTGGAGAAGTTTGGTAAATGAACATGTCTCTGATGGACATGTTTCTTGAGTCCACATGGACTGAATTTGTTGGGGCACTGCAGTGTGGTAGGTAATTCGAACAAGGGCTAATCATAACTGTGGGCTGTTCCTTTTCTCTTCTTGAATAGCCAGACCAAACACTTTTTTCCAACCCTGCTCCAAGGTAAGCAGTGTTAAACTGCCATCTGCTCTACCTCTGAGGTAAAGTAGATGGCACTTTAACATTGCTTGCCTCGGAGGCAAAGTTACCTGTCAACTGGCGATCTCGCCGCCGTTAGGGAAGAAATGGAACCGCTCAAGGTTGACTTCAGATTCACTTATTTAGCGAAATCAAATCATTTGAATATCATTTGAAAAAGAATGCGCATTCATGAAATGCGCAATATTTATTTCTCAAAAGCAAAATGCAATGACAATACATGGAGTGTTAAAGATATTTGCAACAGATTATACTGCCTTGCCATTTTGCAAATTTCAGCCGTAACGGCTCGTGAAACTGAAGGGGAGTCTGATGGCCGCAAGAGTGTTATCTGAAGAAAAGTCCTGGCATAGGGCGTTGAATACCTGGCAGTGATTTCGGGAGAGAATCTTCTTTTTGAAAAAAAAAAAACAGATTTTCGCAACGGCACAAAATAGGGCAAGCCACAGCATAGGATGGGAAGTAGTAAGCTTGCCAAACATTGAAACAATAAACAATTTCCCGATCGGTCTGGGTCCGTCTTCAAATTCTTTGCGAAATTTCCTGACTTTTCCTGCAATTTCTTAAAAACCTTGGATTTTCCATGCGTTCAAAACCAGATCTTAAATTTCTTCAGGTTTTTCAGACCCGCTTGTCACCATGTTTATTGCGGTCACACAAAATCCAGGAAGAAAACTTACCTTTTAGAGACATAGTGAAGAAGAGGAAAATAGTTAGAATAACCATTTTGGCATCATCAATGTATCTTGTTGAACGCCTCAAAAACCGACGCTGGACGGGGAAAAAAAACGATGCTTTTGAAAAAATCTTTCAAGATTCACTGCGGCGAGATCCAGTTGCCAGGTAACTTTACCTCCGAGGTAAGCAATGTCAAACTGCCATCTGCTCTACCTCTGAGGTAAAGTAGATGGCACTTCAACATTGCTTACCTCGGAGGCAAAGTTACCTGTCAACTGGATCTTGCCGCCGTAATTGTGTACCTGAGGCCCATAACACTTGTTATGGGCCTCAGGTACACAATTACGTGCTGGGCCAGACGTTTTAGGCTTCTTTAGAAGAAGTGTTAGAACACTAACACTTCAGAAGTACCTAGTGTTAGAACACTAACACATTGTTGAGAAGTTTGGTAAATGAACATGTTTCTTGAGTCCACATGGACTGAATTTGTTGGGGCACTGCAGTGTGGTAGGTAATTCGAACAAGGGCTAATCATAACTGTGGGCTCTTCCTTTTCTCTTCTTGAATAGCCAGACCAAAATTTTTTTGAGCTAACGGCCTTACCTGGACCGACATACCTATCCATATAACCAGTGCAAATTTTTTTTATCAAATTTGACCAGCCTTGTGAAAATTACAGGAAAAAGGAGAAAACACTTTTTCAGTGTTTCTGCCCCGATATTTCAGACTGCCCCCCCCCCATTAGAAACAGATGAAAAGACCCTTTCTTTTAGTCTGCACCCATCAGAAATTAAGAATTTGAAATTCGCTACCTAATAGGTCAATGGAGGCAAGCGACATTTTTGGCCAAATTGAGTTAAGTGCATATTCGGAATCAGCGTTCAAAACTACACCTTGTGGCAAAATATGGCAAGCCCCAGTGCAATATTTAATGATGGCATTATGGGGCAAGCGACATGGTGTGAATTGGGAATCTTTTTTTCATTTGTGGCAGAATGAGCTAAGTGCCTATCATTTGTCATGATGAGGCAAGCGACATGGCTTTTTTTTGTATAGGGCCCTGCTCCAGGTTTTGGTAAATTGAGGCAAGCGACATCATGTCATGTCGCTTGCCTCAATTCGCAATGCATCTGCCCATTGCATTGATTATTGAGTTGAACTTGAGATCAAGATTGAATGGGAAAGACAGCCAATTCTCTTCTTCACACCATTTTTCCATTTAGCCGTCAGTAGTAGTCATAAATTAACAATTGCACTTGCTCCGTATTATCTGCTAAAGATAGCATTTCAGCTTGCTAAAGATAGCATTTGCTAAAGATAGCATTTCAGCACCAATTCACAGGAAACCAGCATCAAAAACTAGGCATCAAAATAAGGGTTCAAGTATGTGATTAAAGTGTCCCGGAAAAAGGGCCGGAACGCACACTCACAAAAAGGGCATTTCATTAGGTTATATTTTAGTGCACACAGGGTCGTCATTTCAGGTTTACACATGGGGCTTCTTGCGTCAAAGAGTTTAGGTGCAGTCAAGGCGGGGGGTCTGGGATCGGAGCCCCCCAGTGATCGAGGTCTGGAGCAGAGCCCCAGTGGGGTTCCAAGGGGCAGAGCCCATGGCGGGGGGTCTGGGGCGGAGCCCCTCAGTGACCGGCGTCTGGGGCAGAGCCCCAATGGGGTTCCAAGGGGCAGGGCCCATGGCGGGGGGTCTGGGGGTGGAGCCCCCAGAAGCTGAAAGATTTTTTAAATTTTGGGGTTCATTTTGGAGGCAAAATTGGTGTTCCATAGGCAAAATTTCCCATCAGGGCAAGCCAATCGCGAGGGAAGGACGAGAGCCGTGGCGGGGAATTTGGCGACTAGGAGGCTATGTTCCGTGGTGGTGTCGTATGAGCCACAGCGGACGAGGAAATCGAGAGTGGAGCCCTGGTCCACTCAGTGGAGTTCTGGAATCCTAGTAAAATAGGTCCAATCAAAAATTGGACCAATTTTAGATGATGGAGTTCGTCACCAATTTAATTTAATTTATTGTCAATTGGCATGGGCTAGGCCCTGGTTCAAATCAGCAATGCAATGAAGAATAACATGAATATACAAGGATGAAATGCATTCAGATTGCATCAGCTAGTTGCATAACTTAGAACTTGTAACATTGAAATAAAAAGAGGTTAATACCCCAAGCTGTCAGGCCAGCCATGACCCTATGTTGCTTTTAAATGTAGCCACGCTTATATCCTCACCATTTCCAAAGACACTAGGATGTAGCAGATTCCATTCATTGACTGTTCTAGTGACAAAATAATATTTTCCAACATCCTTGTAGGAGCACTGTGCTCGGAGTTTTAAATCATGGTCATGCCTTCCCAAGTAGCTAACAGGAGCTAAAAACTCTTTTAATTAATTGACCAACCACCAACATTATTTAGTCCGAGAAATAAACCACCCAGTTTTGAGATTTTTCTCCGTGGGCCAGGGAGTTCCACTCAAGGTTTTCCAGCATGGATGAGACACTATCCAATGGCTCATATCTCCCAGATACAAAGCGAGCAGCCTTTCTTTGTATTCTCTCCAATTTTTCAATTAAATTCACGCGGTAAGGGTCCCAGACAGATGAGGCATATTCTAGCAGAGAGCGAACGAGGGCAAAGTATACTTTCTCCTTAGTTGGGCCGTTTGCTTTATAGAAGGACTGACCACCTGATTTATATGTTGTTCCCAGTTTAAGTTTTTGGTAAGGATAATTCCTGAATATTTCGTGTGGAATCCACTTCTGCTTCATTCTGTTTCTTCTGTGCTTCTGCCTCCTCCATTTCTGCTGAAAAATGTATCGCTTGCATATTAGCTCTCTGCTCACATGCTTGAGCAGGATTGGCTTCTTTTTTCACTTTATTATTTTGTGGGTCTAATCACGTTCCTGCATATTCTTGGCGATGGCCGATGGGTGTGCGGGTGTGCATGCTTTTGCCAATGTCATATGCTCGCTGAATGCAAACCTATTCAAATGAGAAAAAATAGTGAAAGTTAAATGCAATTCCAGTCCCATTGTCCATTGCCAACCCTGACCGGACGTTGGTCTTTCGTTCGAAGAACAGATAAGGTGTTACGCTTTTTTGTAATTTCCAAATTGGGCTCTCTGGAAATATGATTTCGAATCTGCTTTGTTCCTGCTAATCTGCGGTGTTGTGTCAGCCTGTAGCTTTGAAAGGGCCGGAACGGACTGAGCTAGGGCAGGCCGGAACGCCGTTCCGGCTCGGCCAGGGCGGGCAGGAACGCCGTTCCGTTGCGTTCCGTCACACTTTAATTCCTGGTCAAGTAAAGCTAAGGGTTGAAGGACCACACCTACCGATACCTGACTAAGGTGTTGGTTTTTGATGCTGGTTTCTGCGCAAAAGATGCTAAAATACAATCTCTTTTGCTACCATCACACATAATAATGTAACCATCCAAAAGCCAATCACTATGCATCACCCTGTGTAAAACAAACTAAATTAAAAAAAATAAACTGAAGCTGAAGCTGTCTCAGAATTCAGGTTGATGTTGTGAACAAGGTGCGGATCAACCAGAATTCCACCTGCAGTTCTCTTCATCTTTTTCATCCTCTCTCATAAGACTTGATTATTTGTGCAGCTTGAATGCCCTCATTTGATTCCACAAAAAATGGCCTGAACATTCATGTATTGCATAAAAAAGTCAAGTCGCATTGCAAATTGAAATATTTAATTGATTTTAAAATTATCTTTTGCATTGCTGTATTTAATATTCATTATCTAAATTCAGTTGTTTTTTAAGAATCAAAATACGTATTTTCACAGATTAGTCTTTCATTCAGGCAAAACTAACTCAAACAACACATTGGTTGACAATTCATTGCTTGATACTTACACTGTTGAGCTACTTCAGAACTTCAAACTTACTGGCAATGGTGCTGTTCTAGCTAGGTATGTGTATGGAATTAATTACTTCCAATTAATTAACACACATACCTAGTACCTACTAGCTATGGCAGCACCATTGCTTCGATGTAAAAAATAAAGTATAAACTATCCAATGATGACAATCTGAGGATTGCGAGGTAAAAACTAAACAGTATGGGACCAGGCAAAACAAGATACTGAAAACTGTTTTGATGGGGTTTGCACACTTCTGAAAATAATGGCTACCACCACTAAAAATCACCATTTTTGCAACTTCACAACCCACTTTGGAGGAAACAAAAACATTGTATGCAAGTAGGACCAAAACAAAGAATACAACAACTATTCCAGGGAAATGTTACATCAGCTTCCCACTCATTACTCAATGGAACAGTTGTTGCATGCCAATGCCATTTTAAAGCAAGTACACAGCATTTTGTGAAATACAATGTGACGGAAAACTGGACCTTTCAAGGCAAGCGACAAAAATCCGGCGCATGCCTCAAATTGCCAATTCTCTCTAAACATGCAAAATTGAATTTTTGTGGCAAATTAATGCAAACGACAGATAACCTGGCTGATTAATCCTCAGATAACACGTTTTGCAGTCAGCAAAACTATGCAAAAGGTGCAAGGGCCATTGTGGAAATGGCAGGAAAAAAATCTCGACGCTGAAGGCAGACTCACCAAAGAAAATCAGTTTTTTGTTTCCCCTGTAAAATTTGAAAAATGTCGCTTGCCTCCATTGACCTATTAGGTAGCGAATCAGGGCAGCTTGGGCAGAGTAAAATAAACTCGAGATTATAGGAACTATGCAGGTTCCACGTTCAAAACTCCAACTTTGGAAGAAATCTAGGAAACTCCAAGAGTCGGCCAAAATGTCTCTGGGAAGAAAAAGAATTAAACTAGGTATGTGCTCAGTTTAATGCTTTTTCTGATTTAGGTACCCAATCACTGATGTGATTGATGTTAGCTTTTCCCTGGTGTCTTTTTGAAAAATAATAACACTTTCGAGCTGAGCTACTATTTCAAAGAATTATTGTGGTGATTAATTCAATTCATTCATGGTCTTCTGTTGGCCCCTAGGCCCAAATCTGAATGCAGGTTTAGTGGTCTCATTGTGTCGTGACATATTCAATTTTGCTCACATTCTAGGAGTTGTTCGTGCCAATACAACATCCCAATCAAATTGCTGGTGTCTGTTGATCAAAGCAAAGGCTTTTCCAACGCTTGTGAAGTCATCAATCTGGCAATGGAGTTTCTGATAGCCGAACCCAACATTGTGGTTGGAATGGATCTCAGTGGTGATCCAAACTGTAATGATGATTTGGAAGGCATTGTTCGTTTGATGGAGAACACCATACGAGAGAAAGTCTTTTGGTCAGTTCATATTGCTGAGGTAGGTACACTACCTACCTCTTAGCTAGCTATGTCTCTCATTACGTATCTGTGCCAACCGAAGGTTATTGTGGAAATGGAAGGCATCCAGAAAGAAATATTCTTCCCAAAACATAGTATATTTTAGCAAAAGATGAGTGAGTGAAGTACCTACCTAATTAAATTAATAAATGCTTAGCCTTGAGGTGGCAATTATTGTCAGTTTTTGCCCTTTGCCCAAAATCTGATGCATCTCAGGACAAAATTGTCCAAATTTTCTGTTTTGAAAAATCAGCAACTTTGGTCTTTACTCTGCAATCCTATAAAGGAATTTTGTTTTCAAATTCCAAACGGAAGTGTCAAAATCACACACTTCAAAATCCCATTTCAACATTTCGCAATTTGACTTGGCCAGAGCAACATACATGCTCGTAAAATGCATGGTTCGACTGGCAAGGAATATCACCCAAGCTGGCCAGAACTTCTGCATCACAATCAGGGTCCAGAGAACAAACATGTGGGAGCTGCACTTTGTCCATGGCATTCGTTAATGCTGCGTTACTGCTGTTACTGCCCGAATTTAATAGTTACTGCTGCCACGGGGGCAGATTCGTCCCTTTATGGGGCCATCCCCCATAAAGGGTATGAATATCTTGACCCCCTTGCAGTTGTAACTTGTAACGATCAAATTCGGGCAGTAAACAGCAGTAACATAGCATTAACGAATGCATTGGTCATAGTCTGCAATATTTTTGACCACCGGGGTCCAATGTTTTACCTCCGGGGGGCCAATTTCACAGTGAAGTTAACCCCTCAAGCCCGGAATTGCGAATTCGGCATTTGCAATGGTATTCCGCAATTTTCGGCACCAAAAAGTGTCGCTCCCGCCGGAATTAATAATTTTTGCAAGGATTTTCGAAAAATGGAAAAAGCAGAAATGCATGCATTTCCCGCCCAACCAAGCCAGATTTCTGCTCTGTGTCAATAAAATCACTCATATTTTGATGTTTTCAACCATAAAAACCTTTTGCACAAAAAAACTGGCCAAAACCACACAAACCACTGAAAACCGCACCAAATTGAGCAAAACCGGAAAAAACAGGAAATTTCAACACGACGCCATTTCAAAACGAATGCAGCAAATCGAGCGAAATA
Organism: Sinentomon sp. SZTP_YWyxl; assembly: GCA_030068105.1. Classification (NCBI taxonomy): domain Eukaryota; kingdom Metazoa; phylum Arthropoda; class Protura; order Sinentomata; family Sinentomidae; genus Sinentomon; species Sinentomon sp. SZTP_YWyxl. The sequence continues at coordinate 49,226 of JASGXE010003693.1, forward strand.
AGCGTCTGCTAAATCGCGCGTCTTTCAACTTTTCGAAAATTCAAATTTCGGCGGCCGGCAGATGTCGTGCGATTGCGAAAAAGGCGCCTTCAACAGGAACTCAAGACAAAAACCCGGGAAATTTGAAAATTGCGCCAATTTGAAACGGTTGGACCGATTTTGGTGGAATAAACGTCGTCTGGATCGCTGTTTATTCCTCTTTCCGACTATGAAAATTTCAGACGACGCGATTCGCCGCATTTGCGGCAGAAAACCCATTTAATTACATGGGAATTGAGCGCGTACGTCGTACGGCAGTCGGAAAATCGCAACAGCTTTATACGTGCGTACACCGTACGGCAATCGGAGCCGTCCGTAGCACTTTGTGGCGCGTACGACAATCGGGCTTGACCGGTTAACTCCCCCATGGGGGCGAATATCTCTTCCCCCGTTGCAGCAGTAGGTACTACGTAACGATTGATTTTGGGTAGTAAACAGCAGTAGCAGTTATGTAGCAATGAGGAACCCGTGTCCACTTCCGGGGCGGTCTCAGGGCAGACTTCACAGACTTCACTCCCACCTCGATAAGAGGTTAATAATTATAGGTCAATTCGTTCTGTCAGCTTCCGTTCAAAGTGATGCATCATGATGAAAAGATCTGCCCATTTTGAAGGACATCCAGGGTTGAGCATAGGGGGGTAGGGGGGGGTAACCCCCCCCCTGGCCTTCGGCCGAGGTTACCCCCCTCCCCCAGCCTTTTTCCGACGGTACCGTCGGAAAAAGGTGGGAAAAGAGTCCTGGTGTGTGTGCAGGGCACACACCAGGACCAGGACTTCAATAGGAGCAACATTGTTTCTTTGTACTTTTCTGTTTTGATTCCCCTGCCGGAAAAAGGCTAGAGGGGGTAACCTCTGCCTTTGGTCGAGGTTACCCCCCCTACCCCCCACCCTAGAATGTTGCTGTCAAAGTCCTTCCTGGTGTGTGCCCTGAACACACCAGGAAGGACTTCAATAGCAACATTCTGTTTCTTTTGTACCTACTTCCTTTTTGATTCCCCTGCCGGAAAAAGGCCAGGGGGGGTAACCTCGGCCTTTGGCTCAGGTTACCCCCTATCCTCTTTCCAAGGGTACCTTTGGCCAAAGTCCTCGTGTGTCCTGCACACACCAGGAAGGACTTCAATGGCAACATTCTGTTTCTTTTGTAATTCCTGTTTTGATTCCCCTGCTGGAAAAAGGCTAGGGGGGGTAACCTCGATCTTCGTCCGATGTTACCCCCTAGCCTTTTTCCGAGGGGACCCTTGGCCGAAGTCCTGGTGTGTGCCCTGCACACCCCAGGACTTCAATAGCTACATTCTGTTTCTTTTGTACTTTCTGTTTTGATTACAGAAAAAAATGGTAAAATGAAAAAAAACTCATCCAGAAAGTCATGTCTGACAGTTATTTCCTTGCTCCATCTATTGCGACTGCAAACCCTCCAGGATAAGGAAAAAAGGACCTGAAATGTCGTAAAATGGCATCTGAGGACCCCTAATTTTTCAAAAAAAGCTTCAGCTTTTTTGCCCCCTGGACCCCCGCTGGGGGCACAGCCTCCCAGACCCCCCATGCTGGGGGGCTGCCGCCCCCCAGACCCCCTGCATTTTCGGTGCCCTTCCCCCCCCCCCGTCATAGACCTCTTTACCCCCTCTAATACCCTACCTTGTCCATCCCTCAGGACATCTCTCTTTCTGTCTGTGTTTGCAACCCAAATCTGGATGGGCACTATTGTTTTGTTGTCCGCTGGCTCTGAGATAACCCCATCCCCACCTAAACAGCAGCCATATGTGCCCCAACAGAGTGCAACAACACCGACTGGACGTGAGTGAAAGGAAGGCACTTATGAGAAAATTGGTTTTGGAACCATTGGGGTCATGGTCCACATCATCATGATGTGGTAAGAGCACCTTTATCCAAAAAAAGCTCTCCGACTTTCGTCCGGGGTGGAAAGAAATGGAGATTGGCGATGCGAAATACATTTCGCATTTTTTCGACCGGGTTCGAAACGGGCTGACAAGCAAAAAAGAAAAAAAAAGCTCTTCGACCAAAATTTGACCAGGCTTAAAAATCCATGCTCCAGGGCTCCAAACGACTTTTTGCAACCCTGGCTATCTCTTGCGTTGCCTTCATTTTCGAAATGTAAATTGGGGCCAGAGTGTTATTCCATGCTTCATTGATTTTCACCTGCATTTTTTTGCATCCATTTTCTGCACTATGTTATTGGAGGATTGTTCATTGGAGACTCTTTACCTTTTCTTGAATTCTGGTCTTGAATTTT
>JASGXE010003694.1:0-25126 GCA_030068105.1 Sinentomon sp. SZTP_YWyxl
GTCCCCTTTTCCCCTGTCCCATCTCCAACGACTGTGATCTTGACACCTGATCGGCTGTTGACAGTGCTTGAAAATGTCTCCACACGTTTTGTCCCCATCCAGCGTCTGCGGAATTATTCAATCACATGATCATTTAAAATTTGGTCTTGTTTATCATACAAACCTGAATCACTTGAATCATTTAAGAAACAATACGAAATAAAATATGACACATCCAGAGATAATAGGGAGACATTGATTTGGACTGTGGAGAAAGCGATGTTGAGGGTTTCGGTTCGACATTCCACACCGGCGATAAAATTCCACAAAACAATTACCTCCAAGCAGCCGTCCTCTGAGAAGCGCAGCCCAAACAAACCACAAGCCACACTAAATGGATTTTGGTTCACTCAGATCTACTCTTGCTCTATTTTTCCATTGAGGTACTGCACTGCTGAAAGAAGTGTTGTGCTTGCAGGCCAGAAATCCTTGCTCAATAAAGGAGACGACCTGACCGCGTTGCGACATCACCTGATATTCTGGGGTTTTGCGTCCGTGGTGTTTTGAGCCGGTTTTTGGAAAAGGAAGTCTGACGTCAGCAGAATGAGTGTCTCGTGAAAAACTGCTGCTGGTCTTTCTAGTGTGTTTGAAATTCATAATCTCAAAGTTGAACCACTGGATTGCCAGAATATCGGTCTTTCTGTTTTTCCATCATCAGAACAGCCATCATCTTTTCCAACATACGAGTATACACACGAAATTCGCTGTCAATTTTTAGCTGATTAAGATCTCTACGACATGCTACTCTGTGGCTTTAAAATAGAGTGGAGTGTTTGGGGCAGACGCGCTAAAACTCCTCCGAGTTGGATGAGATGGATGAACTGGGAGTTCAGTATCTGAGCTCCTGGAACGGATGGTCATTCCCTGAACTGCAAGTGGGAAGTGGCATGCCCGAACAACTTTAGCGCGACGCCAACTTTGGAGTGAAATGACCTCAGATGATTCAGGACGGAACGAAAACAGTTGACAAGATGTCATTTTTGACCAAAATCAATGCAAGCAACGAAAAGGCATTTTTCCAAATTGCACCTGATTGCTCATGATCTCGCATACAGTTTGAGTATTCAGCTCAAAACACAATTGGAATGTTGTGACAACATTGCCATTCACCTGCATTTTTGGTATTTGCGATTCATCATTGAGAATTGTTGATGAGCAAGCGGAAATTTGCAAATATGCGGCAAATTTTTGTGAAATCTTTCTTCGAAATATGTCAAAAAATTCAAGAGGCCTGCGTACAAAATATCCCTTTCTGTTCTATCTTTCTCCTATAATTCGAGAAAATGGGGTTCACAATACCAGCAGCGTCGAAAAAGCTGATTCGTTTTTCTTCATTCCAATTTAGAATACGGGTAATTTCGTTAAAAAAATCCTGTATTGCCAATAATGTTCCCACCGTGAGGTATCAAATTGGTCAAGATATACCAATGATGTTGTCCCTTCAACTTGTAGAACACTCCCTGATTCCAATAATGACAAATTCCAATCCTTTTCAACCTTAGAATTTGTCAGCATATTTTTGCAAGTTTTCAATCGCCAAGACGATAACTGCCATGGGCAGCTAAAAGGCCCAGTTATGACGAGACGATGCCGCTCCTTCTGATGATGAAAAAATTTCCAATTTTTTAAAAATATGTTTTAGAAAATTCCAGAATCATGAAATGTTTCTGATCATGGAAGCAAACCCAACATCTGGCCTGTACCAAGAAGGGTGATTTCATGGAAAAATCTATTCGGCCAATGTCCCTGATACGAGTATCTGTTATGTATCCTGTACGAGTAGGTACTCCATACTCCCCCATTCTCCGTGCCAGGGGCTCAGCGATCTGAAGAAGGCAGGGATTCCAAACAGCATCAGAATTTCTGGCATTGACAAAAGGGGTTTCAAGGCAATGATGCCAAATGACGTCGCAAAGGCTGGTCGATGTAAAATGCTGTGAGCAATGGTCTTCATCAATAGTCAACCGCAATCGCCCGCAGGAAACAGCAATCTTTTCGTTTAAAACGTCTTGGCATGGTTAGTTGTCAGACCCGCAGTATACTCGTACAGTATAATCTTTTCGGATAAAAATCGATGTAATGGTTATAGTTTTCTGGCCACAAAATAGAGGAATCTAAAAACAATCCGAGACAATCAAAATTCAAAGTCTGAATTCGCACTCATTATTGGAAACAACAAAATATGCCTTGTAGAGAACACCTTTAAGTTCATGAAACTCCCGTCAGCTTGCGCGAAAGATGCACTTCGCACGCAGACCTCAGCTGAAATCTACTCGTTTGACGTTTCGTACATCCGATCCAGAAACAAGTTTTGCGACTCGCTCTTTTGTTTCTTTCGTCTTCGGCGTGGGATATGCAAATGTTTCCACAGTTTATACGTAAACATAAGAAACCATGTTTATGTTGCACAGCGAGAAATCACAGTGGCGTCCCGAGTTCAACTTCTGCAGCACGACTGGAACTGAATAAGACATTGTATGTGGATCCATTTCTGTGTGGATGCAGATAATTCGCCCATATTGAATTCGCAAAAAACATGGCCTCCCGGATTCCAGCCTCAGGATTGTTGTTTAAATAAAATTGATGATGATGAGTTGATGACTTTTGGACCATTTTCCCCGAAGATTGATCGCTGAACTGACTTTGCAGCACCCTGTTAACGGAACTCAAGGACGTTTTATAGAACCCAAAGAGTTTGTTATCAGTGCCTTGATTAAGAGGCCGCTTGCAAATACTACAAGTGCTTGTTGCATCGACGTGAAAGAGTTGATATGACGCAACGCAAAATCTTAATCTTAAGTTCAGGGAGGAGACAACAGAATAACGTACGTATATCTTAATTTAAGCAAGAAGCAACGATCCACTTCTGGACCGCCAGTGGACCATCTGATGGAGGCTTACCCATATCCATCTCGTTACTCATAATCAGAGGGGCATTTTGATGATAAAAAATTGGGTATATTTGCACTCAATCACACCATTGTTTCCCCTGCGCTCTCTCGGGACAACAAAAAGCACTTTCCAACCAATCGAATCCGTATTCCATTTTCTGGCCAAGTTTACACGACCTGACTGTGTGAGCACAATGCTGCATTGCTCTTGGCCAGTGGTTGCCATCGTCTTGAGATATCAGAAAGTGGATGTATCTTTTTTGCCTCCCGGCCCCATAAAGACCCGCCAAAACACTGAAAATGGGTCCTGATGGGTTTGTTCCTTCACATTTCTTCACACATTGAAGTTTGATTGGGTTGATTTGTACAGGAACTGGCGTTTCAAGAACCCTGTGAGACATGGGAGCTAATTTACTGCTGTGGAAAAAAATTCTCATTGTACAATATTTTCCTGATATAAAACGCCTTCAAAAACAACGGAAAAATAAATAAATTAATGGGTGGAGTTGGTTGAATGTTTGCGGTATTCTTCAATTGAATTGAATTGTTTATATTTTGGATTTAGGCTCCGTTTCAAATATGTGTGTGGACATTCCAGAAATTGAAACAGAATAAAATAAAAGTTACGCACTGCAAGGACTACATTCCAAGACAACTCAAAAATGCCTGATAAAGAGCAAATAGCAACGTGGAATTGAACTGTAAAACTGTGAAAGGTGCATTGCAAGGCCTAATCGATGGAGCTCTCAAAGAATGCACTAAGACGTGCTTTCAGCAGATTGATGGAGATTGGGTTTAAAACATTTTTACCGGAGAGGAATTCCATTGTTGTTCGCTGGAGAAAAGAGTAGGCCTATTTCTGCACATTCGTTCCTGGTCATGGAAGAATCCTTGTTTTGAATTGGTGGTCATACCGAGAAATGCACCTATGTGGGTCTCAGAATTAATGGCAAAATTCACTCCAACCACCAATATTGAAACCTCTTCTATTAGGCATATCATTCTGCTGTTTTTTCTTCTGATATGTGTCAGAGTCCACTTCAAAGAGATCATCTCAGAAACACTTCTTTGTAGCGAGAACAAAACGAGCTCCCAATCGCTGTATTTTTTTAAGTGAGCACGAGTCTGCAGCAAGGTAAGGGTCCCAAACCACAGATGCATATTCAAGCTGCGGTTTAACAAATACAAATGCAAAATAAGCAAGCTCTCTACTTGGCTGTCATCCTTAAAATTTCGGCGAATGAAAAACCTGGCCTAACGTGCTCTGTTAACAATTGCATTGATGTGCAGAGACCAACTTACATCGATAGCAAGATTAACACCAAGGTAAATTATTGTCACTTCGAATATGTTCAAGCACGGCACCAAAAATAGCGTAATTTTGGCGAACTAGACTGCGTTTATTTATGAAAGAATCGACATTGCATTTTTCAGCGTCAAGGTTCACGCTATTGTCGGTACCGAAGCAGCATGAAATTGCCAGTAGGTCATTCTGGAGCTCGCGGCATCGTCTCCGCTCAGTTAGAAAGTTCCATGAAAATGTGCCTCTTCGAAATGGTACGCTGAAAAAGTCTTTTGGCGGACTCTGCAGATATGTTGGAACAACGAGAAATCTGCATATGTGATACCTGCCAGGAGACCAACAGATAAGTGTCGGCAACAACAAAAAGGGTCGGTTGTAGATATGTACCTACATGGGAAGATCTGAAAAGCAACACGCCAGTTCATTGCCCAAACCTCTTCTTGCCTGCGTGCTCCTGGCCTAAATTTAATCTTATTTCTCCCTTTTCACCTTTCAAGTGCAACGATTATCTCAATTCGCAGGAAAAGAAAAACAGATCTTTTCGGAAAAAGGAGGATATGCGCAAGCAATCGCCCGTTGTGTGGTTGCCTGCGGTCAGTCAGACAGCGATTCCAGTTTGCCGATATTTTTCATCAGATTGGCATCGCGTGAAATGCGCTAGCAATCGCCCGATGTGTGGTTGCCTGCGGTCAGTCAGACAGCGATTCCAGTTTGCCGATATTTTTCATCAGATTGGCATCGCGTGAAAATATCTGATTTGAATAAGTGGCTCATCCTTTCGAATAATTGTGATTTTTTGCGAATGAACTTTTCAAACCTTTCTGGGGAGTCGCAGATGGAAATTTGTCGCATCTGCACTCAAAATGGTTGAGAACCAGGATTTATTGAATTGATGCATGATCGGCGGCATGAGATGCCGGTCTGCATCCCCAATCATTTTATTTCTGCTTCCGATCTGCTTGGTGACAGCAAGCAGAATGCAATTGCGGGAGTCTGGAAAAAGGTGGTTCCAGGAAGGACTCTCTCTTCTTCCAGACTCTCTGCTTTATTTGTAGCCTCAGCTTCTTCTTGGGGCTGCAAGGAGGCGTTTTTTTATCTTGTCCGAAAGGACCGGGTTTTCCCCCAACCACCAGGGCGATGATCGACCAACCCTTGTTAGTGTTTCCCAGCTTCAGCTGGTACAAATCAACAAAAAAATTCATTTTATTTTCGATATTTCACATGATTTTGTCTTTAGAGGGGGATTTCAATTTTGAACTCCTGCATGAGCACATTCCACACTCTTAAAAATTGAATTAATAAGGGCTTGTGCAAATCGCAACTTTCATCACACATTGTGTGATTCGGTGACAAGGGTGAACCCACTGCCCCACTTGACTAAATGAGAATGCCTATTGAATGGTTCTGAAACTCATGCAGAAGGCGAGTTAAGCGCGCCTGCACTTCAGAAAATCTGAACACACCGGACCTACTGCCTGAGATTGTTCGAATTTCGGAAATGCACTAACTCGACGGACAAAATACCTGCGCGCAGTGCTGTTGTTCCAGGAATTCTGCGAATCTCTCGAAAGTGCTAGAGCAGATATGGCCGCCAAAAGAAGCGTGGACCATCCGGAGAAGGCCAAGCGTAAGAGCCATAACATTAATGTCAAAGAAGACCGTCATCCTTTTGAATCCGCGAACGTCATCTCAAAGGTCTTCATGTGGTAAGTTTTGTTGGCTCTGTTTGCAATCTTTCCGTTTGGCCATTGTGACAGAAAACGTTTGGCCGGATCTGGCCTATTTTGGAAAGGCATTCGTCTTCTTGCTTTATTCTATGTAATTTTTATGAATATAATGGTGGTTCTGTTTGGGCTAAAGTTTTTTCCTGGACGCATTTCAGTATGTGAACAATGATTTCAGAAATTTGGAAATACGCATTCAGATCGAGGACAGTGTGAGATTGAATCCCCTGCCGCCCTTTCCATTTTTTATCAAAGGTTTCACTCGTTGGGCGAATGTCATGCGTTTTGCGACGCATACGTTTTGCGGCACATTCAATTGGCGCCTGAGTCAGGAATGAACTTCTATGTGCGATTTTCGAAGAATTTTGGCGAGGAGTGAACTAAACTTGTGAACATTCGCGAAAACATCCCGAAAGCAAAGATTGGGACCTGCTGACAAAAATAAAAATATTAAAATGTTTGCACAAGGCTATTTTGTCGACTCTGGGTTGCGATCCTCAAGAGATCCCTCGATCCTAGATCATTGTCCTGATTTTTTCACTTTCAGCTGGATATTTCCTATGTTGATCAAAGGATTTCGTGGAGTCATAACCCAGAGTGATTTACCGACACCACAACGAGACGACCAGTCGGAATATCTGGCGCAGAAAATGGAAAAGTATGTTTGAGACAGATGACAATAACGACGATCCTTTCGCTTCACAAAAAACTTGTTTTGTCGTTCTTCATGCAGTGCTTTTTTCCTCAATGATTTTAGCTTGAAACTGACAAATTGCAGATTAAACCATCCCTCTCAGCCAGGGCCGTAGCCAGGAATTTATTTCGGGGAGGGCCAAAGAATTATCCGCGTTGGACGATGCGTTGCGCGAAGCGCAACGCCGGGGGAGGGGTTCGGGGAGGGGGTGTCCCCCTCCCCGAAGGGGAAGAAATTTTGAAAAAATGGAACTCAAAATGGTGGTCAGAATGCTCGATTTTTTAAAAAACTGAGCATTTTTCCCCACAATCCCCATTTGCTCAGAACAGATTGAAAACATCAAATCAGTCTTCGAATGTTGCCTTTTCAAATGTGCATTTTAATTCTTTTTTTTAAACACTACACGTCCAAACAAGTAAGAACCACGCAAGTGCTATCGCAACAAAAACTGGACTCTACAAAACTCACTTCATCATTCCATTTTTAGGTTTCAATTCCAGACTCAGACTTTTCTGTGTTGCCTTCATCAACCATAGCTAAATTTCCACTGGGCTATCTCTTGTGATTTTCGTGAACTACCGCCAGCATCACATCCCATTCAACCATGATATTCAAAAAAACAATAAATCAACAACCGCATGCCACCCTGCTTGCCACATAACAGCCCCACAAGCAAGATGGCATGTGGTTGTTGATTAATTGTTATCTAAAATATTCATATTTTTCCCTTGTTAAATATTCAATATAAATCCTCGTATTTTTAACCATGCAAATTGCAAAAGCAGCAAATGTCTTTTTGAACTGTTGCCTTCCGCCAGCGCCCAGTGCGCTTGCGCAACCCGCTGAATCTTCATACTTATGGATGTGTATAAAGCTAGAAACTTTGGTGATTGAAAATTTTCAAAGAAACAGAAGACGAAGAAGTGTTTTGTCACGGCAAATAAAGATAAAAACACAAAAAAACTGCATCGAAGGAAATGATGGAGTTGCATTTGCGTTTCTTTCTTGACCCCAGCACGATCATATCTAGTACAAACTAAAACATTTCGGGGGGGCCACGGCCCCCTGGGCCCCCGGCTGGCTACGGCCCTGCTCTCAGCCCACAGTTATTTTCAATGCAAATTTTCATTCTTGTTTTCGAAAAACTCCAGGGAATGGAATGCTCAACCAGCTAGTTCACGCTTTCTGCGTTTCAAAGCTGGTTTAAACACAATAAAAAGTCTTCTTTGGAACACGTCCGTTTGTTCACAACGAAGAGACAATTTGAGGTAGGTACGGTCATGTGGGTGCTTTGACTAATTTGCACTGATCATTTTTCATTAAGGTTAAGACAGTGTTCATTTTTCCATTGCTGCATTTGGCACTATCGTAAATTTTTACTCTTCCCGATCTTCATTGACAAATACTTCTTCCTTTTTTTCGTTTAATTGTACACGTTTTCAATGGACCAACGTTGCAATTTTTAAAAAAAATTTAATTGAAATTGAAGTGCCCATTTTTGAAGTGCAAACGCAATAAACAAAAATGTAGAGCCTGGAAGTTACCGCATTTGTGAAGTGAAGGTGCAATGAGCAAAAAAGTGGGCCCTGTGAAGGGAAGTAAGTTTTGAGGCCCACACATATGTGATTACATATACAGGGTGAGTCAGTAGAGCCGCCCCAAAATTGAAACGTTTATATCTTGCAAACCTTTCTTCGGAGCATGTTGGTTGGATTTGCTCGCTTTCGTTTGGGGTTTAATAAAAAGTCGATGACTTTTTTCTTAGTCCACCCTTTCATGCCAATTCTTGTAGGGATGGTTTCGGGTGGTCTCAATAACTCTTTGACCGTTCTTCGGAGATGGGAGGTTCAAATTACAAAGTTGTATAATGCCTGCTCTTCCGAACCCGTTTGTGATGGTTTCATCCCCCCGCACCCCTCAGTTTTCTTTTAGGGTGATTTTTTGCTGTGTCACTTCTGCCGGGCCAAATTAACCGCGAATTATCGCACAATGCCATGAAGTGTTAGAATGATTGTGAAATTTTTTCATGAAAGTGAAAAAATTGGGGTGCGAGTCGGGGAGCCCGTTCCTCAGGCGAAAAAGCAAAAATAAAAGAATAACCAAACAACCCCTATAAGGACGATCGCTGAAACTCTTAAACGGTTTTTCATGGAACATTGTTTCAAATTACAAAGTTGTTGCCCCTGCTCCACCGAAACCGATCGTGAAGTTTTCACCCCTCCAAAATATGCTTGTTACATGCTACGGGTGGTTTTCTGAAAAACAACCCCTTGTGTTTTGACCGTAAGGGGTGGACTTGGACAAAAGGCAGCCGCTCAGTGCCTTCTAATTACAGGCCCATCAGCCTTCTAAATACATGCTCCAAAATCCTTGAGTTCATCATGGCCAACCACATCCGAGAGGTTTTCTTGACACCAACACCTTGCTATCAGCTGCGCAACACGGTTTTCGTCCTGGCTACTCTTGTACCACCCAACTTACTGCTTTTACACAGGACTTAACATCTGCACTCGATCGTGGCTCACGGGTTGACGCTATTGCCATCGATTTCTCTAAAGCCTTTGATGTGATTAGCCATGATATGCTTGTTAAAAAACTTGAGCTCTTGGGAGTCGATCTCCAAACCATAAGGGTACTTGTCTGGTCGGTCTTAGGCAGTTCGCATTGATGGCCAATTGTCTGATCATCTTCCTGTCACTTCTGGTGTTCCACAAGGCAGTATTTTGGGGCCGCTGCTTTTTGTCATCTATGACCTGGATCAGCAAGTGCGCTCACGAATTCGGTTGTTCGCCGATGACTGCATTGTGTACTCTGAAATATCAACTCTGAGTGAGTGCAGTGTACTGCAGGATGACCTTTCTCTTATTCAGGCTTGGTGTGAGCAATCCGCTATGTCATTGAATCTAGATAAATGTTATTTTATCCGTTTTTCTGCAAAGATTTCAAATATTCCTTTCCAGTACCAACTTGGTGGGAGGACACTGTCCATTTCAGGTGAAATTACCTATCTTGGAGTGAAGTTTTCCAGCAAACTGGACTGGACTCCTCACACAAGCATGATTGCTTCCAAGGCCAATAGAGCACTTTATTTTGTCAAACGAAACTACAGGAAATGTCCTCCCAAAATTCGTGAGCTTGCCTACTTTGGTCTAGTGAGGCCAATTCTTGAATACGCCGCTCCAGCATGGGATCCTTGGTTGATTAGTCACATTTCATTGCTTGAAAAAGTTCAGCGTAAGGCCGCTCGCTTTGTAATTGGTGATTATAGGCAAAGAAGCAGTGTGAGTGACATGATAAAAAGGCTTGGTTGGAATTCACTTTCGGAAAGGAGAAAGACAGCCCGTCTTATTTGCCTCTTTCAAGTCCTCGCAAATGTCGGGGTGTGGGGAAGCATGCTGAAGCTACTTGACTTGCCGTCATTTTATTCCTATAGAGACCATGTTTACAAGCTTCGGCATTGGGGTTTCAAAAAGGATGTCGGCAAGTTCTCATTCCTTGGCAGGACCATTAAAGAATGGAATTCTTTGCCTGCCGAAACATTTCATCTTCCCCTGAGCATCCATATTATCTGCAGATATGACGGCTAGCAAATTCCTCCAACGGGGGGTGGACGTTTAGTATTGTTGTTCGGTACATTTCCGCCATCTTTTTTTGGCAGGACAATCACTATTTGATCATTTGATTCATTCCTATGTTCTGTATTGCTTTTCTGCCACCGAAGTGTATTTCTTTGTTTCTGCGTTTTCATGTTTGTCCGTGTAGCTGTCTGTATACGCATTCGATAGGAGGAAACTCCAAAGAATAAAACGATTTGATTTGATTGATTTGATTTGAAAAGAAACTGGCATTTTTAAAATGCGTAATCGATGGCGATACAATCACTTGCCAACAGCAACATTTTCTCTGACAAGCGTGTCGCGAGAAACGAATATCTCAATTTTGGGCGGCCTTACTGACTCCCCTGTTTTTCATACAGACACCCTTGAGGATATGACCCCATGATATAAAATCCACAAAAATGGGTGCGATGGTGCATTGCACCCTCAATGGGCATCGTATAGCATAAAAATATCTGGGGTTCAATCAGGGGCGCAAATCCCTCCTGAGATCTGGGGGGGTTTTGCCTCAGGGGCCCTTTTTTCACGGAAATAGGGCCCATTGGAGGAAGCCCGCCGCAGGCGCAACGGGGTCTGGGGCAGCGCCCCAGCGGGGATCCAAGGGGCAGAGCCCCTGGCAGGGGGTCTGGGGGATGGAGTCCCCCAGAAGCTGAAGAAATTTTGAAATTCGAGTGTTCATTTGGGGTCCAAAATTTATGTTTCTTTCAAATTTTTGTGACCCAAATGAGCCTTGAAATGATGGGTGCACTTTTATGGTTTTGCAAATTTGAGGCCCATTCGCAACAGGCCTGCACGAAAGCCTGAATTTCCAAATAGGTATGTGTGTGCAAGAGACGTTTTCTGAAATTCACGAAAGCAGATGCAAAAACAAAAGCGATAGGTATGTCTCCAACAAAAGAAGGTCAAGAGGAGCAGTTAAATTGTAAAACTAAATTGTGAAACAAAGTCGGGGGCACGCGGGGTCTGGGGCGGAGTTCTTGGCTCAAGTGGGATGCCAAGGGACGGAGCCTTGCAGTGTTGCAGAGCCTAGCAGGGTGTCTGGGAGTACCACAGAGGTGTATTTACTTTTTGGAATTTCAACATGCATTTTGGGCCGGATTTTGGCTATTTTGGGCACCATTATGGCCAGGGCTGGGTGGTCAGGCTCATACATGGATTCAGGCTGCTGCCATTGCAGGTGCTCTTTGGCGTTCATTTTTTTCCCACTGGACAGACTTGTTTTTTTTTGGAAATGAGGGTTTTTTCAGAGTGGCTGAAGGCCATGATCTGGATTGATTCCCTTGCTTTTTCGGGGCACAAGAGCGGTTGTTTTCGGGTCGGCGGCAGGGGCGCTCTGTGGGGTTGGCAAGAGGGCCCGACCTCCCATAATTTCGCCAATTCAAATTGTTCGTTACGATATCATTAAAATGCGGTCAAATGATGACTTTACTTTTCATATTTTAGGAATGAGGCCGGTAGGTTGCAGGCATTTTTTTCTTTTCCATTAAAATCTGCTTTTTTTTTTAGAAATGAAGTTTTCTGAAAGCTGGAGCTGGATTGATTCCCTTGCGGTCTATAGGGGCCCCATGGGGATTAATTTGTGCTCGACGCATGGGCCCTTTCTGGGGATGGCAAGAGGGCCCAAATCTACCAGAATTCCATCAATAAAATTTATTCGTTATCATAGCATTACCTACCACGGCGTTACCATAGCACTCGCTTTTACTTTCCCACAAGTCTGTTGTGTTTTGTAGGTTTTTTTTTCGACATGAGGTGTTTGTATTGAAAGCTGGAGCTGGATTGATTCCCTGGCATTCTAAAGGGCCCCACAGGGGGAAAATAAGGGCTGAGGCAGGGGCCCTCTGTGGGGTTGGCAGAGGGCCCAAATCCACCAGAATTCCACCAATAAAGTTTTATCTATCGCTATCAAAGCATTAGCTCAGCGCAACCAACACAGGTGGTTGGTGGTTGGCACTCCCTTTTACTCTCCTTTTCTTGTCTTGTGTTTTTTGTCGTTTTTTTTTTTGGATATGAGATTTTTGTGTTGGAAGCTGGAGCTGGATTGATTCCCTGGCATTCTAAAGGGCCCCAGAGGGGTTAATTAAGGGCTGAGGCAGGGGCCCTCTGTGGGGTTGGCAGAGGGCCCAAATCCACCAGAATTCCACCAATAAAGTTTTATCTATCGCTATCAAAGCATTACCTCAGCGCAACCATCACAGGTGGTTGGTGGTTGGCACTCCCTTTTACTCTCCTTTTCTTGTCTTGTTGTGTTTTTTGTCGTTTTTTTTGGAATGAGATTTTTTGTTGGGAACCTTTGGAACTGGAAATTTTGAATTCCCTGGCCAATTTTTTTAAAGGGGGCCCCAAAGGGGGGGTTAATTAAGGGCTGAGGCAGGGGCCCTCTGTGGGGTTGGCAGAGGGCCCAAATCCACCAGAATTCCACCAATAAAGTTTTATCTATCGCTATCAAAGCATTACCTCAGCGCAACCATCACAGGTGGTTGGTGGTTGGCACTCCCTTTTACTCTCCTTTTCTTGTCTGGTGTTTTTTGTCGTTTTTTTTTGGATATGAGATTTTTGTGTTGGAAGCTGGAGCTGGATTAATTCCCTGGCGTTCTAAGGGCCCCACAGGGGGAAAATAAGGGCTGAGGCAGGGGCCCTCTGTGGGGTTGGCAAAAAGGCCCCACCCCCTCCAGAATTCCACTCACCGAATTCTGGGGGGGTGCACCCCCCCCAACCCCCCCGTGATTTGCGCCCATGGGTTCAATGCTAATAAATAACTTCAAAAGGATGGGTCGGCGTAAATTTGGTCCCTGAATGATTTTTGTTGAGGTTGTATTGAAGAATCATTCGCCTATTCGCCGATGATATCATCATTTACAGAGCGATCAAAAAATCTGCTGATATCCAAACACTATCTGACGATCTTTGCCGCATTTCTGAGTGGTGCGGTACCTGGGGAATGAGACTAAATCCTAATAAATGCAAAACAATGTGCTTTTCCCGAGGCGTAAACCCTCCGCCGTACTTAATTCCCTGCTATTGCCTAACTGGGACTCCATTAGAAAGCGTTCCCGCCTATAAATACGAAGGAGGAATCCTTAGAGCCGACCTCAGTCGGGGCGACCATATTCGGTCGACTGCCTTAAGAGCGAGTCGACTTGTCGGCTTCATCCAAAGGAATCTTAAGTATTCGACTCCTGCAGCTAGAAGAAAGGCTTATGTGTCCTTTGTGCTACCAGTGCTGGAATACGCGTGCGCAGCATGGGACCCGATGCTTGCTTCAGAGACTCATCTTTTAGAAAGTTCCCAGAGACGTGCTGCCAGAGTTATCTCCGGAAACTTCCGTCGCTGTGCCTCTGTGTCAGCGATCCTATCAGACCTACAACTTGAACCCCTTCGTGATAGACGACGTAACCGCCGGCTCAAAATTTTTTCTGACCTTGTTTGCCAAAAATGCCCTGTTCCGCTTCCTTTCTGCTATTCCCTAAAGCCTGTTCAACGCCGTTCCGACCACGGGTTTTGCTTTTCATATCCAACACCTGGGCACAATTTTCATCTGAATTCATTTTTTCCAAAAACAATAAGAGAATGGAACTCCCTTGACGCTCCATCTCGGTTGTTTCCAAAGCACTCCTGAGGCACTTTCTCTCCCCCCATTCAAATTCTGTGCATAACTGAAACTGGAGCGCTTTCTCATGCATTTCACACATTATTTCACTGATGCCATTTGCTTCTACTTGGTTAACTTTTTGTTTTGTTTTGTTTTTATTCCATTTGACGATGTTGTTAAACGGATGTTTAGGTACTTTGGAGCGTGTGCTCCGTGCCCCCAAAGTTCTTTGGGGCAGTATTGTGAAATTAAAAATTAAATTAAAAGAACACATCTGCAAAATGGGAGCTGTACGATCGCAAATTGTATGCCTCCCCATTGAGAGCCACGGACGCCCCAAGGGCTCATTTCGAGGGTTTAGAGGGCCTGTAGTGCCTGTATCAGGGAATGGGGCGTCGGAGCACATGTTTTCACTAAACATTTTGTTTTTACTTTGTTCTGAGGAACTCAGATGCAAAAATGGGACCTGTACGATGACTTTCGGGCCCATTTTGGGGATTGTGCGGCGCCATATCTGGGGAATTGGGGGGTCGGATCACATTTTGTACATGTACAAGTTCGATTCGTATGGGTACAAGGAAGCTCTGGCATGCGTTTGTCGGCGTTTTCTGAAACCCTGTTTCACCTCTACATGTAAGGTTCCTCACAGGTTGTCTTTCCAATGCTGTGCAAATGTCAACTTCTCGCATATCCTGAGCCCCATTTCACCTCGGATACCCTCGCGGATACCACTGGAGAAACACGAGTTGCAACGTTTTTGTTAAACTTTCAGGCACTGGGATGGTGAGGTGAAGAGGAAAAAGAAAGGCAGTCTTCTCAGAACTATCGTCAAATCATTCTGGGTTGAAGTCCTCACTATCATCTTTTTCAATGGTCTCTATGAGTGTTTCTTCAGGCAAGTCAACAAGACAACTTCACTTGTTTATTCTGTGATACTTTGATTTGTTTAATTCCAGAAAGGGTTATCAATTTCCTGTTTTTGTCAGTGTGAAGGTTGTGCAACACATACCTACACCTTTTCCCGCATACTGCGTGATTTCTGACTCAGGTTGCATTGGTGTTGTTGTTTCCACGCCTCAAGACATGAGTCAATGAATGAAAATCGATTAATTGGGGGATAACAGCTGAGCACGAGTCTCCTGATTGGCTCTTGAACGGGCACGAGGCATGCAAAAGCATTTCGCATTGACAAAAAATCACCCATAAACAGCTTTTACTTTTCACAAGAATCAACTACAAAAAATCACCTAAAAACAGCCAACTTCTAAGATTCTGCACATAGTATACAGGATAACACAGAATTAGATGCTCATGGGGCAGAATTTTCGCATGTGAGCATCCCTGCACGCAGACGGTGCAACGCTGAAGATGCGTCCATGAATCATCACATTTCGTTCGTCAAATCACATCGGACAAGCGAAAAATACCCTCAGCAGCTGAGGCGTGCTCAGCATTGGCCGTCACAGGGGCTGATCCAGGCATCGCCATGGCAACGAGCCCAAGCCAGCCAGATTGGTCATTTTCTTGTTCGGTTTGCAACCTACCATACCTGCCTATGATGCTCGGATGCCCGGGCGAGTCTCCATGACAATGTGCAGAGTTGCAGGTCACCACAAGCCCTCCGCTGCATGTTTTGACAAGCAATGGAAATGCAACCACGTTCCTTCGTTGAAATGTCTTGCTGACGTTCCTTGTTCAATGCCACAGTGGAAAACATCCAGCATTTAAGACTGGTAATCTGCCTGCATGCAGGGATGCCCACAACATACGAAAATACGGCCCTATGAGCAACTAATTCTGTGTTATCCTGCATAAGCAGGATAATCTGCGCAATTTTACCTGCCGGTCGGACAACATTTGACGCTGTGCTGCATTCTGTCTTGCCACACAGGATTCTCCAGGGCCTCTTTCTTGGTGCATTGATAGAATCCTTGCAGGCAGATGGCGACGATCTTCCTTGGTGGAGGAGTCCAATTCCTATTGCCTCGACCTTGGCGCTGACATCTCTTGCCATCAACTGCGTTACGCATTGGTCAATTCTCTATCGTCAACAAATCGGAATGAGGATTCGTGTCGCATGCGCTGCTCTATTATTCAGGAAGGTAAGGGATTTTGGAAAAACTGATGCGTGATACGTGATCCGGAAGGGGGAGGCTGAATATCTTTTTATGTTTTGGTGGGAGTTTACTATGATGCGCGTAACGGAATCATGAAAATTTTTGGAACTCCCAAAGCACAAACTGAGGTGTTCCAAATTGCTCATGGGTGCCAAATTTGTGTCAGGAAATGGAACACTCGGTGTGTTCCAAGAACACACCGGGTATTCCACAATATTCCCTCGCTCATGTTAAAATATGGACTTCCAAACGGATCTTCGAGTTTATAGTCTAATTACGAATATTTCCTGAAATTAATTAAAAGTATTCACTAAACGGCGTGCCCTTAACAACACTTGAAGATTAAAATCGGTTCCATTTTTTTGTTTCCTTGACATGCCGCACGCTCAGGCTTTACGTCTGAGCCAGAAAGCGTCGAGTCAGACAGCTGCCGGACAGCAAATCAACATGATATCAAACGATTTGCACCGTTTCGATCACGTCATGATGAACTTCGCCGGAGTTGTCATCGGACCCATTAATCTCGTCGCTGTCATTGCCATCGGTTGGTTTCACGTTGGACCATTCAGTTTGCTGGGAATGAGTGTGATCATTATATCAATGCCACTTCAACGTAAGTCGATGGAGACATCGGTTCCGTAGCATGGAGCTGCGGACATTTGCGTTGAGCATATTTTTGAAAACGAATTCTTTCTTCAATTTACCGAAACTCATGAATGGAAACTCATGATTGGGCTGCGTTTCAGTCAAGACACGAAACCCGGTGAGAGTATTTTCGGCTCCGAATTTCAACAAACCGGGTTTTCACCCGTTTTTCTTCATTTTTGCGCGAATTCAAAATCTCTTCCGGAATGGTACGTATATGATCCTGGACAGATATGATTCTGCATTTCGAAGATATATCATTTTGTCACTCGTGTGAAGCAGACGGGATCTGCTTCTTCGGAATATGCATTCAAATGAAGAATTCCGCGAAATTTATTTTTGGGAGAAAGACGCGGGGAAAGAAGAAATACATGGAATGCTCCCGCTGGTGATAGCTGATCTTTTGCTATTCGCCTTGAAATTGGTAGCAAAGATTTCTGGTAACGAACATAAGGTTGCGGAATTTTCCACTAATTGTTTGGGGACGCTAATTACGAATACGATGTGGGGCTTTTCGGCATCTTCTGTCGCTGCTGTCCATGGTGATGTGTGACATAAAACTGTAAAGTGAAGAGACGCTGCTGTCCATGGTGATGTGTGACATAAAACTGAAAAGTGAAGAGAGAAAAAACTGAAGATGCTTCGGTACAATTGGATAGCCCATGCCCTGTCCTGACACGGATGGTTGAAGGTGATTTTCATCGGGTCCGACTTCTGGTTGGAAAACCATGTCCTTCAAGAAAATTATTCGAATGTGGTTATGTTGTCGCAGAACTAACGACAGGAACAATGGCAATTGTAACGGCATAATCAGCAGCCTTTCGAAAAGAAACAAAACCGCAATACAATGTCAAAATGTCGTGGAAATTTAGAAATCACAAGTGCACAACGGCACAGACATGTCAAACGCTAGAGAGGCAACTCGGGTCCGGGTGGCGTATTTAAGAAATGCCTACTGATTTGGGCATATACCCTGATTTTGCGCGTGACGAAAAAGTGAAAAATTGAACTAATCATCTAACCAAACCTAACTTATCTAGCCACATACCCCAACCTGACCTAATCTAACCTGACCTTTTTTCCTTGTTTCAATCGTTTTTTCCCATTTTTGGGGAGTCAGAACTTTTACACCTGTTTACTCGAAGATGGGAAAGTGGCCAAAACGGGGCATTTCTTAAATAAAGTGCTCCGTTCTATTTTTCGATCTCGGTACACGTTTCTTTCACAATCGTCGATTCTCGAAAGGTTAGCTTTCTTTGGCGTTTGCTATCGTTGTTGAGCGTTGACGACATCGGAACTTTCAATTTAGGCACACAGAAGGCTGGATTTCGTATGTCTTTATACGGCGGAGAGATCATGAACGGGGTAACGCTGACTCCAGAGGTAACGTCAATGCGAAGCAAATTTTTCCCATCAAAAATTTGCCCCGCATTAGCTTTACCTCTGGAGCTAGCGTTACCCCGTTCATGATCTCTCCGCTGTATGTGTGATGTTTCGTAACATCATGCGCTCTCCATCATCGAGATATGGTATGCAAGATCCATATCTCTCTGGGACTTTACCGGCCTTTTAGCTCTTCCTCGCCTTTCACCTCCTACTTGCTGTTGTGACTCTTCTCTACAATATTTTGGGAGTTACCCCAAACTGGCTGGCTTAATGACCCTATGTCTGTGGGAACGGACGGCTTCAGTCAAGTAATATCTCTCTCGTATTGAGACTCTTTCTGAGTTTTTCGACGATATGCACACCGATTTTTAGAAACGATACGATATACTGTGGATCGGCGAAACTCTTTGATTTTCAAGAAGGCACTTCAATTTTAAAAGCAAACACAGAAGTATAAAAAAGACAAGGGGATTGAAAGTGATATACAAAACACAAGGGGGTTGAATGTGACAAAAATTAAAAAATGGTGCCATTACAAGGACGAGCAAAATGGGCACGCAGCCTATTTCTCCAAACTCGACGCATTTGCCAATAAAATTGGCTTGAACTGAGTCCCACAATTTGCAGCCATGGTGCATCGATCAAATTCGCCGTAACGAATATTTGTATCGGATTCTCTATTGTAACCAGAAAATGGCCTCTCTCGAAACATCTGATCTGTCAAAAATCACATATTAACCATAGAATACCGCAAACGTTCAATTAACATGCCACCATCGCTCAAATTATTAATGTAACGTGGCTTGCCAGTTTTGCCCGCAAGACCTATTTTGCACATATCTGCCCGACCAACCCAGAACGATCATACCGATCCAGAATATTCCAATCCATAATGCACCAATCGAGTGTCAAACCAGATGACACGATATTTTCAGCTGGAATATAGAGAAAATGTGCCTCTAACTAATGTCGCCTGCATGTTGCATATCAAGCGGTTTTTGCCATTAGTGGGAGATTACCCACTGATTAAACTGAATCCCATGACAAATTCAGAACGCCGACCACGACAAATTTAAAGGCTGTACAAAAATTTTACGAGATGTTCAAACAATCTAATTTTTGACCAAGGAGTTGAGTTTTGTAAACTCCTGCATGCCAACCTCCTCTGGGCTTTATAAAATTTTAGAGACACACTCTTTTATTGTAAGATGATAGATTTTTTTAAATTCTTTGTTTCGATGATCGTCTGAGTTTGAAAATTTGTTGATATCTTACAGTTAAACGGCACAGAATATCAAGAAATCGCTGTAATTTAACCACATTGTCACTTCTCATTTCCCCCTCAACTTTTCACTTTCTCATATTTTTGTAAGTTTTGTGCCATTAGAAAAAGCAAGATTTGCTTTGAAATCGTTTGAAATTATGTACTAATTTCAGTGGCTGCTTGATCCATTGATTTCAGTGGTTCACCAAGCCAAAAGCGCGGACTTCACTGCGCCGCACTTACCGCAGCGCAGAACATCGCTCGTTTTTTTTCGATTCTTAGATTTCCAAGATTACGAGAAGTGTAAGGACATCGACAATAACTTTTCTTCTGTTTGATATTACACGCAGTATTCCATTTGCTGTCCACTTTGAGGGCGTTGCACAGAGAACAATCGATGTCGTGTGAACCAAGAAGGTGTATAAATATAGAGCGCCCGGCCGATAGAGCGCCGGCCGAGTCGGCCGGCCGACCCCTTATACCATACCGATGTGTGGCCATTGGAGAATCTGGGCCCAACCACCTCCCCGGAGGCACGGAATTTGAATTTTCGATCAGTTTCTGTTGTGGATGGCGGAGTTCAATTGCGAAAAATGCCGTTAAGTTCCAAGCTTTTGACAGATTTTGAATCGTTTAGGTGCATCGGAAAACTGAAGAAATGCGGAATTCGACTGTGCACGAATTTTTTTAAGAATTGTAAACAAGTCTGTGAAACTGTCCAAATTTGTTTTGTAACGACACCTCTTTTTGTAAAATTCCACATTTTTGGCTCCACTTTGATAAATTGAGCTCTGGCGCAAAATTTTCTGTTGGAAGCCCTGGCCAACCAGTGAGAAGTTGTAGGTGAGGGTATATTATTTCCGCAGGTGCAAAATTCACGGCATTTGATGACCCTGGAGCCACTGAAATCATCATCGAAAATATTGATTATTCTCCAGATCAAGGGAAATTTCGGGCACTAGCGGTGTCGCACCGCTTCTGGTGGCATAGTTTCTCTTGCACTGCAACCGAATGTGACATGTGAAAATAAAAGAGAATTTTATCTTTAAAACGGTTCAAAAATTTTTGGAATCGGTCGAGTGGTTCGGTTTTTTTCTGGCCAAAAGTAGTTGCCGCGCGTGTTTTACACCCAGCCGTTCTGCATTATCAGTCTACCTAACAAGTCGTTGGTGTGAACCGTTTCTCTCCACACTCAATTGGCTTGACAATGGTGCCAAAAAAAGAAAAAAACTGATGTTTTGTGTTCGAAATGAAAACATGCAATTTCCCTTCCATTCGACAGACTGGATATCAAAGTTCGTTCGTCATTTGAGGAAGCGAACGGCGCAGAGGACGGATTACAGGGTGAAGCTGATGAGCGAAATAATCAACGGAATCAAGGTTATTAAAATGTATGGATGGGAGATTCCATTTTCACAGCTGGTGCAAGAAGCTAGAAGGTTAGACTTGAACATTTTCCCGAATGTTTGAATTGAAGATAGATAAATGGCGGGATCAAAATGTTGATGGTTAACTTTTGAAGTTGCTTCACACTGCTCGTCCCACCACAAATGCTTTGCTTTCGAACTTGAAAGTTCTTTCTGAGTTTAGATATAGGCAGCTACCTAAGGCACGCGTGAGAGTCTGCAATGTGCAGGCTCTGTGCGTGTCTAGAAATCATCGATTTGTATTTTTGCGAAATTGAACGGATTAAAGCCAATCCATCACTGAAATTGAAGCAAGGGCGCCGGAAGTAAAAAATTTCAGGGGGGGCGAAGCATAGGCCGCGCAGCGGCCCATAGCTCGGGGGGTCCGGGGGGCGGGAGCCACCCGGCGGGGATCCAAGGGGCGGAGCCCCTGGTGGGGGGTCTGGGGGGCGAAGCCCCCCAGAAGCTCTCGATATATGCGAAAATTTGCTACCCAAAAACAACTCTCAGAACAATTGCGGAATATGAAAAACTCAACAGTCACTTTCCTACCCGTGCCATAGTGACAAAGGTGTTTTTTACTCAATTTGAGTAAAAACCCCAAATATCCCTTCAAATTTGATCGAATTTAGCTCAATTCTCCAAATGACTTAGTCCCGCCCCACTGATTATTTTCAAGCAGTTTTTCATCATTGAATGGGCCGAATTGATTTCAATCAATCGATAAAGTCATCCGGTTGCAAAACAAAGTTTACACAGCTCTCTCCAAGCTCAAAATAGTTTTTTTGCCTTTCGGACCACTGTGAAAAATAACACGATACACAACAGCACAGAACCATCTTCCTCCAATTCGGCCTATTCGCCCGTGGAATTGGAACGGTCAGTACGCACCAGTCCACTGCAGTAGAAAAAAGTGGGAAACCGATTGAGATCTCAATGCAGACTGATGATGCCAATTGGGCATCATTTAAAAGGTTGAAGGGAGAAGAAGAGTTTTCTCCCAATGCCACATGATTGCCATAGCCGTCTTGCTCTTCTTCGTGACCCATATGGGTGGACCTGTTTTAAGTCACACTCGCAAGAAAAACAGCACACAGCGCGAACGTCACAGCGAGTTGTTCGATCATATGGCATTTGAAACAGAAATTGCAGCAAACAATTCAACAACATATGCCTTTGTCTATCAGCTCTGCAGTGCAGCTCAGGTCCGCCACAGATCCACAGAAGGGAAGGGAACACGCAAGAGGTTCATCACTGACCCTTTTCTTAAAAATGAATAATTCCACATTTTCAGGTATAAAATGGGATGATCAAACTTCTGGGGGTGGCCTAAACAATAACAGTCTGCAATGAGGTAGTGTATAATTGGGAAGTTGAGAAGTTGCATTGCATTCCCTCTGCAAAAAAGGGAATACATGAAACCACATTGCAACGCAGCATTCAGTGTTCGGCAGGCAGTGTTATATTGGGAAAAGGTCATTACAATAATTTACCCTTTACCACAAGTGAAAATTTGGAGTTTCTCCTTTTGTGAAGGAATGCCCATTGTGATGAGATCATAGGAGGGGCAGTGCGGGACCTGTCCAGACACTTTACAACGGTGGCAGCATCTGGGTTTTAGGAGGGGCAATGCCCCTCCTGATTTTTTCCAGGGGGGGCAAGCTGCCCCTCCTGCCCCCCCGGCTCCGGCGCCATTGAATTGAAGGCGCCCTTGAGGAATGATTTCTATGGGACGATGGGTCTGAGAAATGAGCAATATCATCAGTTGCCTGTTTTGCCATCTCAGATCACTTTCCTGTCGGAAAGTGTGCTTCAACGACATTCCTTAGGTCAGTCAGGCCTGGCATCCAAATACCTGAACGGACTTATCAGTGCCGGATTTAGGGAGAGTGGGGCCCTGGACCCAGTTTTTTTTTTCAGGGCCCCTGACCCTGACGCTTTGGCAGAAAATCGAAAGCAAAACAGGATTTTGTGGACAATCTGAGAGAATAAAACAAAGCCGCCCATGTGGGGCCCTCAGAGGCCGGGCCCTACTTTACTGTCATTTGAGGAAAATCGAAATCAAAGAAGGATTTTATGGGAAAACACAGTAGAAAAAAGGCCCCCCGCTGGGGCCCCAATTGAACTCTGGTACCTGCTGGTACTTTCGAAGAAAATCGAATTCAAAAAGAATATTTTGTGGGCAAACTCAGAGCAAAAAAGCCACCCTAGTGGGGCCCTCAGAGGCCAGGGGCCCCTGGACGTAGGTCCAGTCGGTCCATAGGGAAATCCGGCACTGGGACTTATTCGCTAAATGGAACACCTATCTGTTGTGTGCACTCTTTGAAATATCTGGGGGTAACATTGTCTTGGACCTTGAACTGGAGTGAACATGTCAGCACCGTTGTCAACAAGACCAAGGCTGCTTTGGCAGCTATACGGCGCAATCTGTCTCACACAGAAGCTGTGCCTGGGATCCCTTCAAGTGAGTCACATTGGCGCTCTTGAAAAGGTGCAGAGAAGTGCTGCACGTTTCATCATGAATGACTACCGCTATACATCCAGTGCAACTGCTAATGCTTGAGCTCGGACTCTCACCCCTATTTCAAAGAAGGTCGCACAGACGCCTTTACACTTTGAAAAAAAAATCCTTAAGGGTTCTTTGCTCATTAATCTTCCATGTGAAATTCGAGCGAGTCAGTTTAATAGTAGCCGGTCTCATACCAACAAATTTTTGGTTCCGATGATAAAGTTGAACGCTCACTTTCATTATTTTTTCCGAAAACTCTTCGGGAGTGGGATACCCTCCCAAAGGACTCTAAGTATACAGTATGAGCGATCTTATCGGCGTACATAGCCGAGCATATCAGGATTGATTAGTTTTTATTTTGCATGCTTTTTCGCTTTTTGCGCAATCCGGGTCAATGCACGAACAGTAGAATTTACGAGATCGAAAGCGTACATGGTGCAACAAAACTTGGAATCGCATTGCGATTGTGTTTCTACGAGCACTGGCCATTCGATGAAAATATCGCTGCAATGCTCAAAATGCAACCATACGAATAAATATACATAGAAGACGCTCTCTGCTGATTTGCCTGCTCATGTTTTGTGCGGTGCTGAAACAGCCGTCATGTTCTCAGGAAGGTCGGCGGTCGGACGCTGCTGGGTGCATGGAAGAAAAAAGAAACTTATTTTATTTAACTTCTTTGGCTGGGTGCTGCTGCTGCCGTGCATCTCATGGCTTCGTCCATGTGTCCCTCTCCCTGGCTTGTCATTCTCTTCGCTCGCAGCTGTGCCATCCCATTTTGGACTGTGCGTTGTCCTTTTTTTGCGAGTTTCTTGTTTGCGGCTCTGCAACTTGTGCTTTTTTGTGTTTTTTTCTCGCTTTCCAAGAACGTGTTTTTTCAGTTTGCTCTTTTGTGGATAGCCGCCATCTACAGACCAAAAATGATCGTTGTTCTTTGACTTTTTGGCGAAATACGAATTGCGGTCATACCAAAAAAGCATGGAAGTCCAACATTTACGGCGGAGAGTTCATGACGGGGGTAACGCTACTCCGAGCTGCAGGTAAATTTTTGCCATCTGCTCCAATGGAAAACATTTACCTCGCAGCTCGGAGTTTGCGTTACCCCCGTCATGATCTCTCCGCTGTTTGTGGCTCAAAACTTCTACCGAAATTTGAAGAGAACAAAATTGCAAAAAATTGAACTGGTCACCAGCAGGAACAACGGGCCCAAAACAGGAACAACATTGCAAAAACAGACTTGTCACCAACATCAAACATTAAACTGATCACCAACATCAAACAAAAACTGATCACCAACATCAAACAAAAACTGATCACCAACATCAATATTGCTTGCAGAAAGTTATTCATGCATTCGTCGAGACCGGCGGGTCGGTACCAAATCACCGAAAAGGTGGGCCCAAGGAGTAATATGAAAATCTTATCAGAAATTTGCGTGTATTCAGGACGGGTTTAGCCATTCTGTCTCCGTCACCTGTTTTTGTCTTTTCATTTTTCGATGTTAGGCCAATCATTTCTAGTCCAATCAAGATTGGGTAGGCCATTGTGCCCCCTGTTATCTGACATGGCCGGCAGGTTTTGTGGTGCCATTGGTTGCAACAACAGCAGTGTCAAATGCCCAGGGAAGTCCTTCTTTCGCTTTCCGAAAAATGATATCTGTGCCAAAAGTGGGTTTGTTGAATACTTCATTTCGATGTTAGGACCAGATCATTTCTAGGCAATAAGATTGGGTAGGCACATTGTGCCCTGTTATCTGACAATGGCCGGCAAGGTTTGTGCATGGATGCATTGGTCGAAACACCACATGTTCAATGCCAGGGAAGTCCTTCTTTCGCTTTCGAAAAATGATTTTGTCCACCTGTTTTGTCTTTTCATTTTTCGAGTTAGGCCAATCATTTCTAGTCCAATCAAGATTGGGTAGGCCATTGTGCCCCCTGTT
>JASGXE010003695.1:0-27203 GCA_030068105.1 Sinentomon sp. SZTP_YWyxl
CTTGAATCACCTTAACTTCGACCGTAGCTTCTGTCATTTCGCCCAGTGCCGCGATCGTGATTGAGATCACGAATCCCCCGTATGATCCCATGTTGTGCTGTTGATTTCCCCGGATTCTCGCTGCCAGAATGTCGTAGGCTTCCTTCCAATCCTTTCCCTTCACATCCTTGGCACTCGAGTTTTGTCCCTTTAGAACGCTTCCCAGCACACTGCTAATCCCAAGAATCTAGAATTTCCAATCGTACTACGGCAGCGTTGTCCGTTGCCATCTCTGTTCCATCGTCGGGTAGAATAGGGTTAGTCAGGAACACAGTGAAGATGGAATCGTTCCAAGTTCTTGAAGAGATTGGGTCCAACAAAGTTCAGGTTTTGACCGGTCGGTGCTGCGAACATGTAGCCTCGCCCAATACAACAAAACTGCAGCATGTCATCGAAGAGTGCGATTCCGCGCTTTTCGCTTTTTCCTGTATCTATAAAACGTTTTTAATTAAAGTCCGTCCAAACAAAGAAGGCATCGCGCCGAAAAGGAGAGAACAGAGCGGGTGGAAGACGGGCAAGAGCAGGGTTACACCAATATTATTGCAGCAAAGCCATGACATCCGTCAGCATTTTCGGCGGTTCTGCACTTTCATCAGATTTTCATAGATTTCGTTTGCATTAACTTGAATTCTCGATCTTTCTGGTTCGGCAAAGTTCTGCACCGCGGTTGAAAAAATTGCTGTGTGTGACTTTGTAAAACTTTTTGGTTGGTTGTGTTGTTTGACGGCTCCGATTTGTTTATTTTGACTTGTCGGCGATGAGTTTTCAAAACAGGCCGCAGAATTGGGGGTCGCTTTGCGGAATTGGCTTTCTGCGTTGTTTGTTCACAAGTCAAACGTTTTGGAATTTGCCATGAACATATAGTTTGTCGGTCGTTCAAAATGAATTTATCACGCCCTGGAAATTTTTGTGACCAAATCAGGACCAGCCTGAACCCAAAAAAGAAACCTCGAATGGGATTTATTCAAATGACGATTTCAAAATGCTGAACAAAAAGCCAAGCGTCACAAATTGTGCATATTTGGCCAAAAAACAACGATGTGCGAAAAAAAGGTTGCGTTTCTTGCCAATGCAACCTGCTAGCATGTATTACGCGTTGGAGAATGCGTTTTGAATCCATAATAGAATTGAAAAATTTTTGGGCGCACCAAAGAATCGAACCCGGGACCTTTCGCATCACAGCAAGGTTACGTAACCACTTGGCCACGGAAGACGCTTCGAGAAATCCTTCCCAAAATGCCGCATTCATATTAAGAAGGCATGGTAAAAAGAGATTTGAATTTGCGCATCCCTGCATTGAATTTTGGCGTGGTGCCTTCTTTGTTTGGAAGCACTTTATACGCTACTCATGTGGTTTATAGGTCCTGAATTCTCCTTCAACTGTGCCGTCAAACGGTACAGTAGACAGTGGCGCCGACAGCTCTCTGGGATTGGGGGGGTTAAGACCAAAAAGGGCATTATTTTTTCGGGATATGGGGGCTACACCGGGGAAAGGCAACGTCGTTCACGTCGAAGCGTTGCGCGAAGCGCAACGCCGGGGATGGGGTTCGGGGAGGGGGTACCCCCTCCCCGAATGGGACACTTTTTGAAAAATGGAACTTCAAAAGGTTATCAGAATGCGCACTTTTTGAGAAAAAAAACTGGCACATTCAATTGCGCGTTTCTTCATTGCAACTTCCAACTGGTGCGAACATCACACAAAAATTGGAGAAATATACCGATTGACAAAAGTTGGCCAATTGAGGGCATCGTGGGGATAATTAGGTATTCAACAAAGGGTATTTTAACGGGGGATGAGTGCCACACAAAGACATGCTATCGCGAACGAGCCAGAAAAATGAGCACAAAAGTGAAAAAAAAAATGCATCGAATTATTAACACAAGAAACAAATATATACGAAAAAAGGACTATGTGGATTCGCAAGTATGGAGTTGAGAACAAACTATTTCATTTAGTGACCTGTGAAAGTCTATATGGCTTTTAAATTTTGCAGCAAATTGAGGTCCCTGACCAAACTACATTAAGAGTGCAGTTTCTTGACATTGACATTGAGTGCACTTCAAAAATCAACAAAATGCATTCTTAGTCCAGCAAAAAGCTTGCCAGTTTTCAGTCAGCCCGTGTCAATGTTTGTTTTTGGAAACAACGATCATATGAAAAGGGAGTTACTTTTGTCATATGAATTTGATTTTGATACTGTTTTAGTCCGGTGAGATTGCAGTCCTGCCACATTCTTTTGAATTTTCGGAAAATTTCAAAAGTGGCACAGTAAAAATCTTCTCTCAGAACCAAAAAACTTACCGTTGAATCCTCCATTTAATAAATTTTATTTAAATTATGGTGCAATGAAAACAGAAAGCAAAAAAAATGCCCTGGTCAACACCAAGCACTGTAGGTCTAACAGAATAGGAACGGGCAAGGTGCCTACGGTAGGTAGGGTAGGAGGTAAGCTCTTCTGAAGGGCTGAAGTCAGTGCATGGTCAGAGTGCCTTGGGGATGAGAAACAAGACGGCTTTCTTCTCCACCAGGGTATACCAATTTTCTTGGCTTTGTTTGTATCATGACGGGCTATCATACCCGACCACGGTCTTCGGAATCCGACAGTCGTGGGTTCTTTTTGGCAGGCTATTGTCAAGATTCCCTTATGTTCTATGTCATTTTGGTCCATGATTTTATCACGTTCAGGAAGAAGGTTCACTAACTCAACGCCAACTAATATCGATCTATGTCGAAGATGCACATGCATGCTGCACTTCAATATTATCCTTGACTGCCAATGCGGACCGCTTCATAAGGCTGTCATTTCCAAAGATCAAAGAAAAAGCGTCTCGGTTGCCGCGAATAAGGTTAACTAGTCGAGCAACTAACAATTAACGGTGGCCGTGAGTTCAGCGTCGCCCTGAATAAACTATGCGTCGGCAGCATTTTCTAATCATTGAACTTGATCACTCTTTGAAGTTATAAGGAACATGAACCCTCGATCAAAATTTGAGCGCAAACTATGAAGATCTTTCCGAAACATAGAGTAAAAAGGTCTCAAAGAACTTGGCTATTAATAGATCCTTTCTTTCGATCTATTTCTTTGGTCCATACTGTAATGGTAGTCACTCTTGACTTTTATTGCTCAGGGAATGAAGTGCCTTTATTTCCTCCAATAACAAAGAGAAGACAATATTTGCATGCTGCTTACAAACTACATTTTGTATTATCATGTTTGCACTCTTGTTTCACAACACATATACATGCGAACATAACACATTCTCACCTTTAAAATTCAGCAATTTAAAATGAGAATGATGACAAGACTGATCTTCTTTTTCCACTAGATTTTCCCCAGAGCTTAACCAAGTTTTACCAACTTTACCAACTAACTCTCTGACAATCCATGTCACTTCCTTTTATAACCTCAAAAAACATTTTCCTACGTTTTATGAAATGGAAACTCATGGCCTGATGGCTCTCTCCTTTTGCATAATGCATACGTCATCTTATTGCCACTTCCTGGTTTCTCTTCACCTCAAACATGTTCCCAGCACACCTCCCAATTATCTACGTCACAGAAACATTGTGTGTCTCTTTACTGACTCTTTACTGGTCCCATACTCACTCCTTCCCCCTTCTTTCTGCAAGGTTAAATGACGTGTATTTTGTTGAGTCTCTCACAACATTGTTTCACTCGGATTCTCCCCAGCACTTGTTCCACACACACACACACACACACACACTTGTTTTCGTAATAAATTTTCCAATCAACTCCATATTCTTTTCTCTCACGTGTTTCATTCTAGTAATTCAAATCTAATCGAAATCAAATACTTCCTTAAAATTGTTTTATGTTTCACTCCAATAAACCCTTTTTTCAAACCCCTTAAACTGCCCCTACTAAATCTCCCCCCTTTCAAAAAGAATGACCTGGTATCACCTCCGCACTCTCTCCAAAATGACCCCTTAATTCATCATTAAAGCAAGCAATATGAAGCATTTCAAGCAGAAGCAAAATATATGAAAAAAAAACAAATAATTATTAAAACACGAATACACCCCTCATTCTACCGACCCTTCCTCGTCCATCTCTGCCAACACCTTCTCCAATTCGTTAACAGCCTCCTCTTCCTGTGGGATCCACAGGTCCCTCTTCCACATCCAAACCTCACTCTGTCCTCTCCCCTGCTTCATCCTTGGGTCCTCCATCTCCAGAATATCCTGCTTCGTTGGTATTTCCACGGGTTTCTCCTCACTGACTTGCTCTTGTGCAGGTGACCGAGGTGACTCCTCAATTGCCTTTCTCTCCTCCCATCGCCGAATCCCCACGTCCATCAACTCCAACCGAATCCATCCCGTTCTTCTGTCATACCACTCATTTTGCATGATCTGTTCTTTTGCAGTCATTCCAATCCTCATCCATCCGTGCATGTCTGCGATTTGCATCTGTACAAGCACAACCGTTGGTGGAGCCTTTTCTTCCCATCCCCATACTAGTCTTACCCATCCATGGGTCTCCTGTCCATGTGTTGGACATCCCCGACATTCTTTTATGCCAAAGGCCCGCGCGACTTCTGGTAATATCATTGACTCCTTCTCCCACCAGAATTTGAGCACTCCCGGCAACCGTTCCAAACAAATCGTTCCATCCATCTGAAAAATAATTAATAAAATCATTGAATATCTCTGCCTAGCAGGACAAAACACTACCAAAACTATACCAAACAATGTTACTAATGTTATTGATAACCAATAAATGTGCATATATCTCCCGATTTGTCCCTCTTTTGCTTTCTATTCCTTCTTAAATGTTACTATCAACTCCTTTTCATCCTTCGGGTTTACACGTCTAGATATTTCTGAATACATGGGCTCATCTTCACTATGTTCTTCTCCAATCTCCATTCGAGCATTTGGCCGAGGTATGGGTGGCAATCTTCGTGTCGGGGCACGTCGCCACCCGCGACCTTTCACTGTCTCGTGCGGTGTCCATGTTCTCATCATTTTTCCACCACGGCCAAATTCTCTCACTCATCATTAAGTACCCCACAACTATGGTCAAACATGCTCTCCAGATATACATGAAATAGGGCAAATACGGTCTGTCATACTTGAATAAATGTGGAATCTCAAATGATGTATCCAATGGTTCAATTTTTGTTATATTAAGAGTTGGTGTTCGGTTCGCCCATTCTAGGTCTAAAACCTCATGGATCGAACTGAACTCCAATTGGTTACTTATTTGATTTTCCGCATTTTGTACAACTGAATGTAACTTTGTCCATATGGATGGCAAAGTGTGTGTAATGCTTACTGCTTTAACTGTAGACGCTTCGCATGGAAAAATTGGAGATATAATTCGTTCTGTATTACCCAGTTTAACCATACAATTACATGGCAACCTTATTTCTACTGCTCGATAACTTTCCAGTGTTCACGGTCTTTACCGTCTGTCCATCGCATTCTACAATCATGGGATAAATTGGATTCGTGACGTAGAAAAACGTCTAAATCTATTAGCGTAACGACCAATGGATTTCCCGACTTGCACACAACAGGGCAACTCTCGTAAATTTCCTTGACATTATTTGATCTATACAATTATGTGACCCACCTTTCATTTCCATAAAAATCCACCGTGTATGGTGATCTATATTACTAAAATTGGACTGTCCGTGTGTCCGTCTGCACGGAATAAAACCTTTGTCCGTTCGATAACTCCATTGCACGAGGTCGCACGGAGTTCGCGTCTCGTGGGAAGGTGGGAATTAACGCGAAGTTGTGCCCTACTAGAGGGTGTTTTTTTCGAGGGTCCACCCCTTGACCCCAAAAAGGGTCAAAAACGTGCTTTCGGTCGACCCCTTTCGATCCCTACCACCCCCGAGGTTGCCACGGAAACGGCGACGATCGCAATTTTGACAAAATCGGCAAGCTCCCTCTGCAACAGAGGGCGCGCAGAAAAAGGAAAAAGGAAACACAGTCGCGGCATAGAAATTAAAATTTTTCTTTCTTTAGAGTCGGGGAAAATTGAAAAATTGATTTTAATTTCTATGTTGGACATGTGCGATCGCCACGAAAGCGAAATTGTGTACTTTTAAATGGGAGAAAATTTTAATTTCTAATTCAGAACTTTTATTTCTATGACGCACGAGATCGTGCGAATGCGGCATGATTTCCATCGAAAATTTGAATGCTCTTCTGGATGAATGCGAGAATACCGAAGAACGACGCATTGAAAATGAAAAGAAAACTTTAATTTCTATTTCCAACGACGCGAAAGGGTGCATTTCCCGCGCAGAAAAACGGCAATTGAATTCAGAGCCTTCAAAAAACGCAGGAAATGCGCATACGTAAAAAAATAAATTATTTTGAGCATTCTTTCAAAAGAAAGGGGGGCGCGGGGGGGTTTCCCCCCCGCTTTATCAACATAACCAAATTTTGTTAGCATTTTTTTATGTACAGGGCGTCCCGAAAATGTCAAAACAGCCAAAAAATAGAAAAAGGCAATGAATTCAGAGCTTTTTAAAATCAATACTAATTTCGCATTTTTCCTTCAGAAAGTGGAGATGGGGGTTGCCTCCGCTTAATTAACATAATAAAACAAATTTAATTAGCATTTAAATATCAACAGGATGTCCAGAAAAAAGAAAACAGCTAAAAATAGAAAAGCCGCAATCGATTTTAGAGCCTTTAAAAACAATTTTCTCAGGTAATGCGCATGCGCAAAAAATAAATAAATTATTTCGAGCATTTTTCCAAAAGAAAGGGGGGCGCGGGGGGGTTTCCCCCCGCTTTATCAACATAACCAAATTTTATTAGCATTTTTTTTATGTACAGGGCGTCCCGAAAATGTCAAAACAGCCAAAAAATAGAAAAAAGGCAATGAATTCAGAGCCTTTTAAAATCAATACTAATTGCGCATTTTTCCTTCGGAAAGTGGGGATGGGGGTTGCCTCCGCTTTATTGACATAATGAAACAAATTTAATTAGCATTTCAATATGTACAGGATGTCCAGAAAAAACAAAACAGCTGGAAATAGAAAATCGGCAATTGAATTCAGAGCCTTTAAAACAATATTCTCAGGTATAATGCGCATACGCAAAAAATAAATAAATTATCTTGAACATTTTTCCAAAATAGAGGGGGGCGCGGGGGTTTCCCCCCGCTTTATCAACATAACCAAATTTTATTAGCATTTTTTATGTACAGGGCGTCCCGAAAATATCAAAACAACCAAAAAATAGAAAAATGGCAATTGAATTCCTTTCAATTTATTGCCTTTCAAAATCAATACTAATTGCGCATTTTTCCTTCAGAATTTGGGGATGGGGGTTGCCTCCGCTTTATTAACACAATGAAACAAATTTAATTAGCATTTAAATATGTACAGGATGTCCAGAAAAAACAAAACAGCTGAAGATAGAAAAGCCGCAATTGAATTCAGAGCCTTTGAAAACAATATTCTCAGGTAATGTGCATATACGCAAAAAATAAATATATTATTTTGATCATTTTTCCAAAAGAAAGGGGCGGGGGGGGTTTCCCCCCGCTTTATCAACATAACCAAATTTTATTAAATTTTTTTATGTACATTGTGTCCCGAAAATATCAAAACAACCAAAAAATAGAAAAATGGCAATTGAATTCGTTTCAATTGATTGCCTTTCAAAATCAATACTAATTGCGCATTTTTCCACAGAATTTGGGGATGGGAGTTGCCTCCGTTTTATTAACACAATGAAACAAATTTAATTAGCATTTAAATATGTACAGGATGTCCAGAAACAACAAAACAGTTGAAAATAGAAAAGCCGCAATTGAATTCAGAGCCTTTAAAAACAATATTCTCAGGTAATGCGCATGCGCAAAAAATAAATAAATTATTTTGAGCATTTTTCCAAAAGAAAGGGGGGGGGGGGCGCGGGGGGTTTCCCCCCCGCTTTATCAACATAACCAAATTTTATTCGCATTATTTATGTACAGACCGTCCCGAAAATATCAAAACTGCTAGAAAATAAAAAGCCGCAATTGAATTCAGAGCATTTAAAAACAGTATTGCCATGTAATTGCACATACGAAAAAAATAAATAAATTATTTTGAGCATTTTTATAAAAGAGACGGGGGCGCGGGGGTTCCCCCCCCCCCGCTTTATCAGCTTAACCAAATTTTATTAGCATTTTGTTACGTACAGGGCGTCCCGAAAACATCAAAACAGCTAGAAAATTGAAAAGCCGCAATTGAATTCAGAGACATTTTAAAAAATAAATCGCCTTTCAACGAACAGAGCCCGGCCCAATTGCTATTGGTCTTCGTCATCTCAACAATGAGCAATTGTCAAACAATAGCAAGAAGCGAATATGGATCGCCTGAAAGGGGGGTGCGGGGGGTTTCCCCCCGCCGAATCACCAAATAGATTATATATTTGAATATTTTTAGTTTTAAATGGGTTCCGAAATCTCCTCTCAACGAACAGAGCCGGCACAATTCCTAAGGGTCTTTGCCATCTCAACACTGATCAATTGTCAAACAATAGCAAGAAGCGCATATGGATCTCCTGAACGGGGGGTGCGGGGGGTTTCCCCCCGCCGAATTAACAAATAGATTATATTATTTAAATATTTTTTAGTTTTTCAATGGGTTCCGAAATCGCTTTTAAACACATAGAACACGGCCCAATTGCAGCGGAGTTTGTCGTATCAACAATGAGCAATTGTCAAACAATAGCAAGAAGCGAATATGGATCGCCTGAAAGGGGGGTGCGGGGGGTTTCCCCCCGCCGAATCACCAAATAGATTATATATTTGAATATTTTTAGTTTTAAATGGGTTCCGAAATCTCCTCTCAACGAACAGAGCCGGCACAATTCCTAAGGGTCTTTGCCATCTCAACACTGAGCAATTGTCAAACAATAGCAAGAAGCGCATATGGATCTCCTGAAAGGGGGGTGCGGGGGGTTTCCCCCCGCCGAAATAACAAATATTTTTTATTTAAATAGCATTATTTTTTCAAAGAGTTCCGAAATCGCCTATAAACAAACAGAGCACTGCCCAATTGCTATGGATCTTTGCCATCTCAACACTGAGCAATTGTCAAACAATTGCAAGAAGTGCACATTGATCTCCTGAAAGGGGGGTGCGGGGGGTTTCCCCCCGCCGAATTAACAAATAGATTATATTTAAATAGCTTTATTTTTTCAATGGGTTCCGAAATCGCCTTAAACGAACACAGCCCTGCCCAATTTCTATGGTTCTTTGCCACCTCAACACTGAACAATTGTCCAACAATAGCAAGAAACGCTTATGGATCTCCTGAAAGGGGGGTGCGGGGGGTTTCCCCCCGCCGAAATAACAAATAAATTAAATTTAAATAACTTCAGTTTATCAACGGGTTCCGAAATCAACGAACAGAGGAAGGCAGAATTGCTTTGGGTCTTTATCATCTCAACAATGAAAAATTGTTAAACAATAACAAAAAGCGCACAGAGTTCTCCCGAAAGGGGGGTGCGGGGGGTTTCCCCCGCCGAATTAACAAATAAATTACATTTAAATAGCTTTTTATCAACGGGATCCGAAGTCAACGAACAGAGGAGGGCACAATTGCTTTGGGTCTTTATCATCTCAACAATGAAAAATTGTTAAAGAACAGCAAGAAGCGCACATTTATCTCCCGAAAAGAGGGTGCGGGGGTATATTAAATTTAAATATCTTTATTTTATCAACCGGTTCCGAAATCGCCATTCAACGGAGAGAGCAGGTCTCAATAGCTTTTACTATGTGAAATGCTTAGGTTAGGTTAGGTTAGGTTAGGTTAAGTGAAATTAGGGTTATTTTAGGGTTAGGTTACAGTTAGGTTAGGGTCAGGTTAGGGTTAGGTTAGGGTTAGGTTAGGGTTAGGTTAGGGTCAGGTTAGGGTTAGGTTAGGGTGAGTTTAGGTTAGGTTAGGGTTAGATTAGGGTTAGGATAGGGTTAGGTTAGGGTTAGGTTAGGGTTAGGGTTAGGTTAGGGTTAGGTTAGGGTTAGGGTTAGGTTAGGGTTAGGTTAGGGTTAGGTTAGGGTTAGGTTAGGGTTAGGGTTAGGGTTAGGGTTAGGTTAGGGTTAGGTTAGGGTTAGGTTAGGGTTAGGTTAGGTTAGGTTAGGCTTAGGTTAGGCTTAGGTTAGGCTTAGGTTAGGATTCGGTTAGGGTTTGGTTCTGCTTATGTTAGGCTTAAGTTAATGTTAGGTTATGCTAATCGAATCTCACCTGCTGCAGGAAGTCACCCCGTGAAATTAACGGGTTTCGTCCCATCATTCAACTAACCTTACTGCAAGCCTCCTCCCCCGTGAAATTCACGGGTTCCAGCCTCAAACTTTAAATTTTCTCAGCTGCAAGTCGCCTCCCCCATGAAATTCACGGGTTTCAGCCAATCACCCCTCGAGGGTCAACTGCAAGCCGCCTCCCCCGTGAAATTCACGGGTTTCAGCCTCGGTCGAAAAACTGCAGATGAAATTCACGGGTTCGAAAATAGAAGTGTTAAATTAACGGGTTCAGCACATCACCCCTCAAATGTCGATTTTAAGCTACCTTCCACGTGAAATTCACATGATAGCAGCCATTTCCGCGAAATTCACGGGTCGTTTCCGTCAATTATTTTCCCGTCATCGAAACTCATCTGCTGCAGGAACCACTCGCGTGAAATTAACGGGTTTTTCGCCGCTTAATAAATAAACTTTACTGCAAGCCGCCTGGCCCGTGAAATTCACGGGTTCCAGCCTCAAATTTTAGATTTTCTCAACTGCAAGCCTCCTCCCCCGTGAAATTCACGGGTTCCAGCCTCGTATGTAACATAAAAAGGTGTGTTCCGGATTACAATGTCGCATCTCAACACCATGAATCAATTTTGTGGTTCTGTCGTTAACTGCTAACAGAGAACTGTCCAGGTCTAAATGACACCTGGTATTTTGGAATGCAAACGGCTTTGCAACAAAGTCATACAATGACCATTTATTTTGGCGGCTAATGAACGGTACGTGAACAGTCACGTACAATTGATTTCCTGCAAACACACACGAAGTTGTTTGTAGCAAATAGTATTGTGATACTGATCCAATAGGAATAGCTAATCTATAACCAAATTTATTTAATGCTTTATTCAATTTGTTCAAATCTTCCTTCAGCCTTCAGCACTTCCTGTGAAAACGCCGTAGAAGGAATCATCTTATTTCTACAATATGCCATAGTCTGATTGCGTTCCAACTTATGGATATTTTCTGTTAAATCATCAATAAATCTTAAGACGGTATGAAAATTTCGTTTTAAAATTACAAGAATGTATCTTCTACCCCCTCTGAATCTTTGAACATGCCCCTTAATTTTATCTTCACATCCTTGAATTCTTCCGCCATTTGCATTTCAAATGCATGAATCCCCTGATTCATTGTGATCAAACCATTGTGCTCCGTAATTATTGAATTTTGCATTCTCTTAAAATGTGTTCGTAATTCTGATTCTGTAACTTCCAATGTTTGTAACTGATTTATTGTCGCTGTTCCACAACAGAATTTCAGAAAATCTCCAACAAAATTAGCAGTGCTCTCTTTTTCCTTGTTTCTTCTCCAGCCGTACCGATTGAAAAATTATTATGAATTAAAGCCAACTTATCTTCGGGTTCTGGAGAATCTGGATAAACACATCAGGGGCCCTTGAATGGCCTTTCCCATCCTTTCCTTTGATTCTTTCTAGCATCTTCTCGGAGTTGTCCATCCTGGAACTTATCCTGTTGGCATCTATCTCCTGCTGACATGTCCTCTTCAATCATCTTATCATGCACATTTTCCTGCATGGTTGGATTTTCTCGAGCCGCTTTGATGATCCTGAACATGCTGTGTTGATCCAATACTGTCTTCATGCTCAGCAATTCTGTTCCCCAGCTGATGTTATAGGTTAATGGGATCGAACCATCAAAGATCACTGCTGACCCACTCAAATCCCTGAAATGTAGTCCCGGATGAACTCTCACTCTTAGTCGGCTCCATGACTCATTCCTCCAACGACCAGACTACCCACACTGATTATTATCCATTTCCACCCCAAACTTGTTCCGTTCCTCATGACTGTGCCTTCCATGTCAACATCTACCTTTAAAATTCAATCCCCAAAATAAAAGAAAACAATTCTAGAAAAACAACTAAGACACATTCATACACTGAAATCTTAAAATGAAAAAGTTACCAACATAAATATTATTCAAGTTTTCACACTGACAAATGTACCTTCCTCTGTTTAAATAAATGGCATCCTTAGTGGTGGTAACTGATCCTCTACCCTTACCACTAGTGTGTTACCA
Source organism: Sinentomon sp. SZTP_YWyxl (assembly GCA_030068105.1). Taxonomy (NCBI): domain Eukaryota; kingdom Metazoa; phylum Arthropoda; class Protura; order Sinentomata; family Sinentomidae; genus Sinentomon; species Sinentomon sp. SZTP_YWyxl. The sequence goes on from JASGXE010003695.1 coordinate 12,347, forward strand.
ATGTCTGTCCCCTTTCGTTGCCTTCCTTGAACTATTTGCACAACTCTCTGTTTTCCCCCTTGTCCTGTTTCTCCCATTATTCTGTACAACGCCCTTCGCCAATCCTCAAAGAGCTGTTCGATCGCCTTCTGCATTCTGATGTACCTAACCACCATCCTTGCAGTTAATGCACACGCCGGAAACAATCCTGTAGACACTTTGAACGTGACCATCTCCTGAATCATTGATCGTACTCCTTCTCCCATCTTCGTTTGATACAGTGTCAAGACCAAATAGTACATTGCCATCTCGAACGCTTTGAAGTTTATCTTCCTTGTAAACATTCCTGCTACACACAACACGAGAGCCGTCACCTCTCTATTTATTGTCAATGCTCTGTCTATTGTTCTTAGACATTTTGCCAAATCCTCCAACGTTTTGGGGCCTGCCAAAATTACCTGCTTTTTTACTTCTGGTAACAATCCTCTTTGCACACGATTTACTCTCTCACTTTCTTCTGCGTTAATGCCAACATCATCAATCAATTTCAAAATTTGATATAAATACATCTCCGAATTTTCTCATTCCTTTTGGACTGTTGCCATCAACTGTCTTTCTGCCTTAAGTTTTCTGACATTCCCATGGAATGCTTCTTTCATAGCCTTTTTATAAATTTGCCAAGTCACATCCTTGTTTTCCCTTTTCATTCTTGCCAGAAATACCTTATTCCAATTCCAAGCTCCTGCCTCTAAATATAATGGAATCATCTCCAATTTCTTCTCCGCATCCAAGCCCAACAAATTGCAAATTTTTTTCATAATGCTCCAAATAATCCCTCACATCTTCTGCGGGATTAAATTTTTTCGGCTCCAAATTTCATGCGCTAAATCTAACTGATTGCACCATATTTTTCTCTGTTCGAATTTCTTTTTCGCGTGCCGCGAAATGTGATATTTCGTCTTTTTGCAATTCACTTGATTTTCCGCACTCTTCCGAATTTTGTTGCGGATCGGATTTTGATTCCTCAAATACCTCCGAGTCAAAACTCACGGACTGGGATTGTCACTTTTTTCGGCACTTTTCCCTGCTCCGTCAACCGGTCGATTATTCTCACTATCCTTCGACTTTGTTCTTGCCTTGTATTCAATTGTCCGAATATCACTTATTGAAAATTCCGTCGGCAAATTTAATCTTCTTCGAGTAACGCTAGATAACTCTTCGCTATCTTCTAAACTTTTCGACTTTTGCAGCGCATTGTCTTTTTCTTTGTCATTGGTCGGCATCTCCCCTGAGCATCGTTACTGTTTTTTGTTTATTTATTGTCAGTATTTCTCATCCAACAAACACGTTCCCCTCGGAACTGCTAAAAATTATTGGACATCCAAATTGATATTTCTGAACGAAAGTGTTAACGAGTTCCAATGGAACCTCCAATTAATTGATCCTTTCTTTCGATCTATTTCTTTGGTCTATTTGTGTAATGGTAGTCACTCTTGACTTTTATTGCTCAGGGAATGAAGTGCCTTTATTTCCTCCAAAAACAAAGAGAAGACAATATTTGCATGCTGCTTACAAACTGCATTTTGTATTATTATGTTTGCACTCTTGTTTCACAACACTTTTCAAATCCACATACATACGAACATAACACATTCTCACCTTTATAATTCAGCAGTTTAAAATGAGAATGATGAAAAGACTGATCTTCTTTCTCCACTAGATTTTCCCCAGAGCTTAACCAAGTTTCACCAACTTTGCCAACTAACTCTCTGACAATCCATGTCACTTCCTTTTATAACCTCACAAAACATTTTCCTACGTTTTATGAAATGGAAACTCATGGCCTGATGGCTCTCTCTCTCCTTTTGCATAATGCATACGTCATCTTATTGCCACTTCCTGGTTTCTCTTCACCTCAAACATGTTCCTAGCACACCTCCCAATTATCTACGTCACACAAACATTGTGTGTGTCTCTTTACTGACTCTTCACTGATCCCATACTCACTCCTTCCCCCTTCTTTCTTCAAGGTTAAATGACGTGTATTTTGTTGAGTCTCTCAACATTGTTTCACTCGGATTCTCCCCAGCACTTGTTCCACACACACACATACACTTGTTTTCGTAATAAATTTTCCAGTCAACTCCATATTCTTTTCTCTCATGTGTTTCATTCTAGTAATTCAAATCAAATCGAAATCAAATACTTCCTTAAAATTGTTTTATGTTTCACTCCAATAAACCCTTATTACAAACCCTTAAACTGCCCCTTCTACTGTTATATTATGATAATTATCGTGTCTCAAAAATGAAGAATTTTTTTTACTTTGGGTTAACCTTACCTTAAACTCCTGTTCAGGAGAGTCCGTCACATAAACATGAGGCGATGAGATTGAAGGTGACTCATCCAAGGAGTACGGGGTCACAAGTGGTTCTGTGGTAGACAATGGATGAAAAGGCGATGGTAGAAGAGGCTGCTCTTCAGGCTGAATCCGCTGAATGACGTTGGGGTCAGACTGTGCCAATCGGAGCAGCTTCTGCCGGTTCAGTGAAGTTACTGCCTGTTCAGTGAGGCCCTTTGATATTGCTTTTATTAAAAAAATTTCGAGCCATGCGAACCATTCCAACCAGCGCATGCATCCATCACAGTCGACAAAACGCCCCAGGGCTTGAGCGAGTGTATTTCTTCTTCCTCTTCATGCGATCGTAAAAGTTTTTAGCACCTGTCCACCAAAGCCAAATTGAGCAATTGTGGACAGGGCTGTGACGTCCGACATGGGGAAGCGGGGTACGTATGACGGAAGGTGGGGCACGAAAAGGGCCTGGATCCGCTTCACCTGCCTTGTCACCTCCTGGCTCATAATTTCAAGTTAGGGTCTCCTCAGTCCAGGTTATCCACAATGTCCGGGCGTGAGAGCGACAGGGCGCGCACGGCTGCAGCCGACATCTTGAATGTTATCCCCGCGGGGTTCTATCCCCAGGCCGAGTCCTGTGCGTCAGTGTTGGGAGCTCTACGCACTTCAACTCGCCCCTCGATGCAGATAGTCTCCATGATGGTCTCTGAGCCAAGTTCTCCCACCTGTATGCGTCCTCTGCAAGCGCTGCTAAGGCTTTTGAAACTGCGGCGAAAAGAGCAGGAAGTTCGATATCCACGAACTTCATTGCCCCCACTTCGCCATCGGCCTTCGACACCGAAAAAGGTTGAAACGTCGGGTGGTAAAGAAGGAGGGTCGGGTTCACAGTTTGCGATCCCTGCCACTGGAAGGGCTTTGGTAAATAGCTGCATTGGTAAAATATTGTTATTTGTCCCGCAGATGCATGCAATTTGACACTGGGATGTTGATTGTCACTAAAGAGAATTCTTCTGAAATGTCAGAAAATGAAAATGTTCAGAAATTGCTTCCATTGAGTGAAACAATTTCTCTTGTGAAATTTCTCTTCAGGCACACACTTTCCCCTATCTATGAGGATATAATTGTTGCAAGGAAACGACCAACCAACCCACTCGAACAGCAGTGCTTGTGATGACGATCGCAGGAACATTTTTTTTAAACAGAACTTGTCCATTTCAAGCATCACCCCTCTCATTTTTTTGTTTTCTTATTATTGCATGTGCATGTAGAAGTTTTTCCTTTGCTCGAACAGTTTGGTGGACTCTGTGGGTAACCACATAAAAAGTCAGTTTTCACTGCATTATTCCAGCAGTTGCATACGCAAACTACGAATGCATCATGCAAACATCTATTTCGACGATGCTATGTTTACAGTGTTTGACCTACTCGTGTTTTTCATTGTTGGCCCCGTCTGAGCTTATACTTGTACCGACATGGGAGCATTCTTCGTTTGAATCAGGTTGAATAAGCTATGCACTCGTATAAGCAGGATCGTCCTGGAATGCATGATTGCATTCTCTTGCAATGAAATCATAGAAGTTTACAAATAGAAGGGACACGGCATGAAGCCTGTCCCACCCAGACTGTTTATTTTTCATTTCTGTGAGGAGGAGTGGGTCCGGCTCTGCTGGACCCGTTCTGCTTGCTCTGCCGCGGCGCTATTTTGAAACTGAGAAAATATCGCATGAACATGGGATATGAATTGAAAGCTCCGTTGAATTTTTACTGTAAAATTGGATCTATTGGATGGAATTTGACGATGTCGGGTGGATTTGATCGGATATGGTTCAAAGAACAGGACTATCAAACAGCATTACAAATGCAAGCTGGGTATTACGAAAGAGATTCCAACAAAATTCGATGAAAAGATTCAAGAAAACGTCAGAACGTGAATGTGACAAAATTGGCAAATGTACAGGGTGGCCCAAAAGTCCCTATACGCTTACCTTCTCTTAGGCCTCGTGGTCCGTGTGGGCTCCTTCGTGGTCCCTGCTGTAAGAGATCTTGTTCCACGTCCGTCTGGACATATCTCTCAGCATTTGCGGGGTTATTGTCCAGAAGGCCGCCTCGATAGAGTGCATCAAACCCTCCGTTCTCTGGTAACGGTTTTTCGACACTTGTTCTTTGATGGTGCCCCAGAGGGAATTGTCGCACGTCGTGAGGTCGGGGCTTCGGGCTGGCCAAGACAGCGGTGCTGGGTGAGTTGCCGACCCCCTTCCTATCCATCGTCCCTGAAATTGATTGCTCAAAAACTCCCGGACTTCCAAGGCACAGTGGGCTGGGGCGCCGTCATGTTGCAGCCATGCAGTTTCCATCAGCCCATGCTCTTCCAGCCGCGGGACAAACCACTGTTGAAGCATGTGCAGGTACGCCTCCTTATTGACTGGGCCTGGGAAGAAGTATGGCCCGATGCAATGGCTCCTGCTTACGGCCGCCCATAGCATGACGTGGGGTGGGTTGTTCTCCAATTCTTCCACAAAATGTGGGTTCTCCTTCGAGCAGAAATAAAGATTTCTGCTTTTGGAGCTGCGATAAATGGCATATTCGTCGGAGAAGAACACTTGGCTACGGGCGGCGATGACTGGGAAAGCTGCTGCCAAGGCTTGGCAGCATCTCTGCCTGTTGTCCATGTCAGCATCTGACAATGCGTTTATGTAACTGGGGCGCCATGGACACATCCCCAGATCCTCCTTTAAATGCCGCTGCAATGTGGTCGAGAAATTCCCAACTCTGCCGCCCTCTTCCGTGTTGATTTAATGGGCGAGGTGCCCACAGAAGCCGCCACCCCGGCGCATGTTGCGGCAGTAGTAGATAGACGGCCGCTCCGAGGGGAGTCCAACACACTTCCTGAAGCAAACAGTTTTTTCTCCCAGGCGAGCAAGGACGACTTCGTTGGTTGGTCGACTCCAAATCGAACAGCAAAGCGAGCTTGGATATCAGTGATCGTCTCCCTTGAAACTGGTCTCTCGTCACCCAAGTGGCAGCTAGGCCTAGCACGCGTTGCTCGATTGTAAAAGGGCTGCAGTCCGCCATAGTGCAATTCACATACGATAAACCTTCCCTCAAAAACCTACAAACATACCTAAAAAAAATGGAAAACAGAAAAACGTAGAACGTATAGGGACTTTTGGGCCACCCTGTAGAGAAATGTTTGTAAGGATAGCTCACCAGCAATTCATTTGATGCCTGCAACAAGGCTACATAAGAACAATTATTCTTCCGTCTGTATGTCACCAAGATGCTGCAGCGTGCTGCATGTTGGAAAACTTCAAAGTCCTCAAATTCTCCACTATCCGTCACATATGTTGCACTTTCTACAGCGTCGAAAACACGATGTCGATTTCAACGTGAGGTTGGTTTCGCGGACAAAATTGAATATTTTTAAATTTTTAGTCTTAAGAACAACTTCAGGGGAAACAGCTGGTGGAATAGGCAGGAGAAGTTGCAAGGAATTTCCAGTTGTGCTGACAAAAGAGTGACAGAAGAGAAAGTGACAAAAAGTGACATAATTTTCAATTTTGCTACAAAATTTCGACCACCGTTCAAAAAAGTTTAAAATTGGTCAAAAAAAGTCAAAATTTTCAAAAACGGGATTCAGAAAGTTCGGAAAAAAGGCAACAACCGACAGGTCTGCCAATTTTATCACCCGAATTGAACCAAAAAAGTGCTCCACCTCCAGCAAACCGCTTCCCATACTGCTCATCCGGCCGGCAGCACCATGGTCACTGACAGTGAAATGCCTATTTGCTTGGAAAAACGGTAAGGCACCTTTGTAAAGCAAAAAAGGCGGCCAAAGCTCCTTGACATTCAAAATCGTCAACAACCTCATCGACTCCTCGGCTGTTGTGTACGAAAAAGCACAAAATTGTTTTTTGCAAAGTGGACATGGGTTCATAAAACTGCCTTTCAATTCGAAAGAACGTAACCACTATGATGTCATCAATTTCAGCGAACAGGAAGCGTTTCGGCGACTCCATCGACATTTCCGAGTCCAACGCTCGACGACTTGACAACTTCCGACAACAGCCCTTTTGTCGCGTAAATTTCACTGCCATCAGAGTGAAAGCCACTCGCTGCCACAAAAAAAGCTTTCCCGAAGAGGACAGTAGTAGGACAAACCGAAATCCTTATATAAGGTTAAAACCCTCTCAAGGTGTTAAGAGGCTTATAAGGATCCGCAGCAGAGCTGGAAAAAACCTCCACTCTAGTAGAAACGATTATTTGGAGAAATTATCGTAGTTTCACGTTTTATTTGTCAGCACTGTACTTTCCATGCAGCTCATCACGAAGTGTAATCGATCGCGAAGCGTAAACGTTGCCAGTTGTTGCTGCCAGTGAGCAGAGAACGTGCAAGCGTTTTTTATTTGCGATTCAGCTGGAGCAACAAGGTCAGCAGCAGCACAAATCATCATGTTGGAGCACCATCAATCGTTGTCGAATAATGTTAAAACATAGCATTTAATCTGGAATATCGCACCTGTTGAAATATCATGTTGCTGTTCCGTGATGTTCAACTGTTTTTCGAGCGTAGGTAGGTTTTCGAATTTTCCACGTAGAATCATTTCGCAATTACTCGTATTATAGAGTTATTTTGTAAATGAGGTTCATCCACGCGAAGATAAACTATAGGTTACATCCCAGCAGCTCGGCCGCAGACATTGTTGTTTGCGTGTTTCGCGTCAAAGCTGCCTGCTGGGTTCTGCATGCATGCTGCAGAATGCAAATCTGAATGTCTGCAGGCGAAACTTTTTTTATAAGATGCGGCAGGCAGGTATAGGCAGGCAAGTGTCAAACCGCTTTCGATGGGAAACTCGACTTGAGGGAAATTTGCTATGTGAAAGCACGGTACAGTGCATATGTGATCGTTTTGGGAAATGTAACTGTTGAATAAAAAGCTTTTTTCAGGAAATAAAAGCTCTTCACAAGGACATGAAGGAACCCTTTGGTGAACAAAAACTGCTCACTCGTCATTGTAGCTGCGACAGCTGATGCATCGAGGAGATAATTAAAAACCATTTCATTTCTTGAAATGATCTCTCAACTTTAATTATAGACATTGCACACTGATGCAATTTTATTTCAGAAAAAACATTACAAGTCTATAAATTTAGAAGCTATCCACCATTCGGTGCAAAAAGTCTTCCCCTTCTCTTCACTTATTAAACGCCGTGGCTCTCTCGGGAGCGCATCCTTTAGCTTTGGCGTAGCACTTCTTAAGAATGGAGCCGCCGTGACTTCTCTTAGCAGGAACTCTCTTCCCAGAACAATCTTGGTTGAATGTTCTACGTCGTCCATCGTTTGTCGTTGCTACCGATTCACTGTGGTCAAGATTGGGTATTACCTCCATCTCCACTGCGGGTAAAACAATGCTTTTACACACGATAACAATGCTTTTGCACACGATATGTCCTTTGACTATAGCGCCAACTTCAGTTCTTGTTCCTCATTTAATTTCTTCGCTGTTACAGTCCCTTGTATGCTCATCCAAAATCACTTGTTTTCCAAGGACTTTCGAATATTCATGGAATTCTTTATGATGTGCTCCCATTTGGTGAGAGACACATACGGTATTTTATCTTCCATAGCTAAAATTTATTGTAAAACAAAAAAAAATTTATTCCGTTGCCAGGTCCTCAGATGTTGCTTTCCCTGTTGTAGAAGGTGTTATTCTTCGTCGTTTTACACCTGTGCTGTCACTATGGGCAGTCTCTTTCGCAACTGTTACAGCTCTGACGTCGACCGTCGGTTTCTGCCCAGTGTTGCCAGATGGCAGGTTTTCCCGTCAAATCTGGCTAGTTTTGAAGCCCTCTGGCGGGCAAAATTTGGCTTTGCCGGGTTGGCTATTTTCGATCTTTTCTGGCGGTTTTCTTTTGTTTTGAAAAATATCTAAAATTCAATCAAAAGTGCCCACTTTTGACAAATTTAGACGTTCATCTTTGATCCCATTTGACCGTTTCCTGATTAGAACAGTGGTCAAATGGGATCAAAGGTGAGAATCGATATACCATATTTTGTTATTTGGTTGGGGCAACTGCAAAGTTAGATACCTATTCTTTGACTTCAAGCAAATAAAGCAATCATTCTGACCACTTTTGCTCTTTTGATCAATTTGGAATCGATGTCTTCCAAATTGGTACCCAGGTACCTTTACCTGCCTAACTATAGCCTTGTCCTGTATGACAGAAATTGTCTCACCTTTGATCCCACTTGACCACTGTCCAGTGCTTTGGTCTTGACGATAAGTTTAGGCTCCATAATCACAGAAACCCCATCAGGTTTATGGGTGTATCATGTTGTTCTTGAGCATAGGCTCACAAGCTGCAAGGATGAGTAGGTAACTCGTGATCTACGTATTGGCTTGGTGGCAGATATCGTAATCCTAGGGACGACGGAGGAGTGGGCTGTCGCATCAGACGATACCACAGTTCAGAATGGATAAAACTGTCACATTTCAACATATCAGAGGCGAAAAAACGGTCATAGATGGAGAAGAACTGTCAGATTTCATAGAGATGGATAATAATATGGACAGTGTTCAAATGGGGTCAAAGTGGAGACAATTTCTGTCACAACCCCTTGTCCAAAGAATGTGTAGGTGTCTTTTCATTACCTACTTGTACTGATTATTTCTGGTCGGTTTTGGCAGGTTTTTTTGCTGAAGCTTTGGCAGGTTGGGAAAGTGTTTCTAGCGAGACTGGATTTTCGAACACGTCCGCTGTAAATTTGCAGGTAACACGGCAAAATTCTTAGTCTTCTATAGGTAGGCCTAGATGCGAAAACCGATTTGAAGTTTTCTCACTAAATCTGGTGATTATTTTGTTGGCGGGTTTTAGCACGTTCGGGATGGCAGGTTTTGCGAAATTTTTTGGCGGGTTTTGGGAAAAAATCTGGCCACCCTGTTTCTGCCTCCCACCCTTAGTGATAGCTGTCGATGGAGCCTTCTTTGAAGACATCTTTTTAGACAGGTTTGCCGCGGATGCTGCAACAGAAGGGTCTGGCTGTTGTTGTTTGGAGGGAACAGCAATTACTTGTCGCTTTTTCTTGGTGTTACCAGAATTCATTTCTGGTTCCTGTGTCGGGATATCTGCACTTCCGTCTTTCGGCGAAACGTTCATCGCTGAAGTTGCTGTTGCTTGGACAGGAGAGAGTGAACGACTTTTTACTGTTCCAGTCAAAAGGTGCAGTTGCGGATAAGTCGTTAATAATTGTTGTTGTTGACGACGTTCGTTGGCCTGAAAATCTTAAACACCTGCACAGTGATCGTCAATTCTTCTTTCGACAGCAGTTCTAGAGTGTTCTCGTATTGACTGGCTGGATTTCGGAACAAGATGACCACTGATTTTACGGATGGCAAGGGAAGCCTCGCGTTCCTCTCAAATCTGATGAAGCTGTGCTCCATCTGTAAGTCGATGTAAGTGCGATTGGTCGCTTTCGGGAACTGGGTGTGAAATGTTTTTATATCTGAATATCTGTCAGTGTTTTGTGACAGCCAACCGTCTTGATGTGCTCTGAGCAGCTCCCGTGGCACATAACTATCTGATATTGAAACACTGTTTTTTGCTGGCTTCTCTTTCACCTGCGGTTGTAACGCTACCAATGACGTATCGTTTGTCATGAAATTTATATCTCTTGCGGTTGAAAAACAGCCCAACTGAATTTTCCGTACATTTAATAGAGTGATTTTTGGGAGTTCATATCAGCAAATTGGGGCACTAGACCACATTTGTCTACTGAATCTTTTCTTTAGTACAATAAGAACCGACTCTCAAAATATGGGACCTTTATGAGCAAAAGCAACAGCCCCAGAGCATCCCCAAAAAGTTAATTTTGGGAACTTTGAGGCTCAATAACTTGGAAATGGGGGGATGTAGCAAAATTCTTCCCTCTATCATTTCTACTCAGGGTATCAGGACATTCCGAAAAACCGGTTTATGGGAGCCATTTACTAAACACACTGTATAGTAATAATATTGTAATGATTATATCGTAATAATAAGATAGTATAATAAGCGGTTTCATGTTTGTATCAGCATGCTCCCAGAAAATCCAGGATCATGAGAAGTGTAAAGCTGACCTCCGCCTTTCTTGGAAAGGAAGGGAGGACGCAGCCCTTATGTTTTGTGTAGGTATTTTCATGTGTGTCACTCTCTTCAGGGTTTTCTGTTTGTGTTGGTGTTGCCCTGAAGAGTGAGGATAAATAAATAAATAAACAATGAATAAGAAGAGCGAAGAAATAAATTGATAAATAAACAAATAGACAAAAAAAGTTAGTGACCAAGACTGTTAGGGAGGTAGAGTAATACAGGACCGGGCAGGTGGCACGAAGCATGTGGGTTGGATGACTGGGGCTGGGCTGGGCGGACGGTGGCTGGGCTAGTGGTGCCAGTGGGCTGTTGCATGGTGGGCGCTGGTGGCGATGGGGCAGGCATTTGCAGGGCGGGTGATGAAGAAGTGTTCTCGGGAGGCAGATAGGATGGAGGGCGGGAGCAGATGGGGCATCCGAGGGAGGGCATGGCGGTGGTGGGGTAGGGAGTGTCGAGGAGGTTTACATGGCCAGGAATTTCTTCAGGATGTAGACGGATCCCAGGATGCACATATAGAGGCTGAGTATGTCCATGAGGCCACGACCTCCCTCCTTCATAGCAGATCTCGGTGATCTGTTTGCAGTTGTCAGGCAGCATTCCCTCCAAGTGAAGTTGGCATTTTCCGCCGTGGTCCTACGAAATGATTTTCTACCCTACATGATATTCCAAGTCAAGCGGGAATGTTTCAAGCTCTGCCAGTCGCTGGGAATTTGATTTGGCGCCCATGAACAATTCCCTCGGTTCTAACTGCTTTGTTCGTGACGCTGTCCACCTTGTCGAGCATCGGTGCAGCACATCTGTGGATATTGTATAAGCAGCTGGTCAGAATGCTTAATGATGTTCCTGTTGTCAACCTTGGCACTGTCCACCCTTTATTGGAAGTTTATTTTTTAGCTTAAGTTCCAAATAACCTGCCAGACGGGAGACTTGGTAATTGGACGGTGTTGAGTGGAAAAAATTCATAGGTCCATTCCAACAACGCTGTCGCAGTGCCCCACATTCCACGGCCGCTTTCAGAAAAGACGTGTCCTGACCTATTTTCACAAAAAGGCAGATTACTTATTCGTATACTAAGATTCTATCAAAGAATCGACCAGGTGAGCACGCATTCCTGCATCCTGTCCCCCCTCGGAACCTCCATGGGAACGTATCTCTGGCACCCAATTGTGAACAGTCCCTCACTATTATAGCATAAAAACACAAAATGTGTAGTAAATGCTCACAAGTTAAATAAAAATTGTTCATTCTTGAATAGTGTTGTTCGAATATGTGAACCAGATGCTGCATGTCGCTAATCGTCATCGCCGTCCTGATCCGTCTTCATCTGGTTATCATGGTCCTCAGCATCGTCCTCCATGATGCGAAGATCTCCCGAGGATATCCATAACGGTGTTTCGGAATATCCTTGTGTCCGTATGCAAGGGATGTAATTCTATCGTCCAGCAGGTAGGTTTATCACCATAAGGCGACAATGCAATTTTGCAGATCTTGAAAGAGTACATTGCACAGCTATCACTACGGATGACATGAGCTGTGTCCTCCATTCCACCAGCTTATTGAAGTTGTAACTGGTGCTGCCAAATAGGAGCCTCTTATGGTCATCGTGCTCGATCTTCATCTGGACGGTCGCCTTTGGAACACCTTTCACGGTGTTCTTCTCTTCGGAACACTGTGATTGACCCAGTGTCGATGAGCGATTGGCATTGCGCTTACAACTAAATGTTGCTATACCAAAGGCGACGTCATTATCTAGAAGAATGTCCGCCCTATGATGACGTCAAAGAGTGCAGTGGTCTCAAATACGCTGACATGCAGTGGAACCTGTCCAATGATGCCAGTATAAAATCCTGATGTGTGATATCCGACAGCATCCACGTGTGCCACAAACGATATGCCAGTTACCAAAAGTAACGTCTCCAGGAACGCTTTCGATATCCTAGAGATAGGTTGCGCAACGTCAATGGACACCAACCCCAGGATGCCATCCACTGCTAAGCGAAGAATCGGAGCCGGCCTGCAATAATAAGAGGAATGACGAGAACTGAACATTGGCATGTACAGTGGCGAGAAAATTAAGTGGACCACATATGGTGTCTTTTCTCTCCTGAATTTTCGGGAAAATCTCGATTCCATCAAAATTGGCATCCTAGCAATGATTTGACGCATATTTCCGTGCAACAAAATCCGATTTTTTGCATCTTAAATCAACACAACTCTACCAGTTTTATTTGAAAGATCGAAAAACAGGCATGTACTTATGTCACGAGTAATTTTCTCGCCACTGTACACCCAAAACCATTATGCTACTTGGAACGTATGAAATTTCGCAAATTCTTAAACTTACTGAAACTGGAGCATTTGAGGTCAGACAGAGAATAGAGGCATAATGGGTGTTTTTGAACACCTCAATGGACAATTTCAATGCCATAAACGTTATTTCTTGATCAGACAGGAAATACAGACAGGAAATACAGAGAAAACATAATGGAAGATTAAAATAGTGGAAGATTAAAAATAAATGGGTGAGGTTCACTCAAGTTCTGTTGGGAATGCTCCAGGCTAACTAAGTGGTAGGCCCATCATCAGGGTCGAGGTTGAACCCAAAAATACAAGATGCGAAAAATACCCGAAACTGCACTGAATTATAAACCGGCATCTCAAATTAGCAAAGTCATGTCATAATGGGCGACGAGAATTCAGTGATTAGGAAAAAACGACCACAAATTGACATCAGGCGATTCATTGGTCACAAAGAGGGTGGTGGTGATGAGCATCCTTTTTGTAGAAGATGGTCATCCACCACTGGTGACCACCTAGCCCCCTCAAAACGTTTTGAAGACGTTTCCCTTAAGTAAAATCTGCAAATTTATCACTATCAAAAACAAATTCCAGCTGCAAGTTGACGTGGATAGCGCTTTTGCCGTCAGCAACGAAATCGTTTTTCAAAGCAAAAAGCTGGTTTTTGTCGACAGTGCACCAAACATCTCAAACGGAAACAGTTGCTGCAAGAAAACCAGACACAACCCACGAGCCATTTTTTTTATAACGAGCATTTTTGCAATTATTGGAAGATTTTTTCATTCCTCCTCCAGTGGTTATTTATTTATCAATTTGTTTCGTTTTTTGGTGTTTGTTTTGCCGGTTTGGAACCACAGCTTTGGATCCATTTTTCATGCTTCAAAAGTGTTTAACAAAAATTGCTTTCAGCCATTTTTTGCACAGACCGAGAGTAAAGATGAGTGCACAATTTGAGCCGCAAAACAGTCAAAACGCATCTGCCGTTTTCATGCAGCAGACAAACGGTACGTACTGTTGGAATGCACCTCGTATTTCAGCATACTTCTGAAATATGAAGCTTCTCAATTGTATCTCCTTTTTCTCCGTCGGAATGACTTCAAGCTTAGGAGATTTTTTTCCATTGCTAACCAACACCTTGGACTTACACTAAATATGCTTGTCATTTCCTTATGAAAGAACACTTATTCCTTACACTAAATATGCTTGTCATTTCCTTCTGGAAGAACACTTATTCCCTTTTATCAGCGGAAATATCAGCTGGGAAAGGACCACCGCCCAAGAATGCGGAAATTGATCCTTGTGTCTTGTGTCCATTTTCCCTCAAAAACTCTTCCTGCAGCACAAGCTCCTGATTGCACACCAACGGATTTTTTTTACCCTCGACTCAGCCATAGACCACCATTCTGTATGCCACAATCACCTACTTTGAATGGATCGGTCTTGGTAGCAGGGGTGCTTGCAGCAGTGGCCCTTTGTCCAGCAAGAACAATGGCGCCAATCTTTCACTGTTTTATAGTCGTCAGATCTGTCCACATGAGCTTCATTGCACCCTTGAGACACATCCCTCTTATCAATTGCCAAACCGTGGATCAGCCCCCCCTGCATCGGTTGGCTTTTCCTACAAGTCTCTGTATAGCGCAGCGACAATCGCGTTCAAAAAGCTGCACGTGCAGGTGGGTGACGCGATTCATTTCAGCAGATCAACTCCTGAGGTTACCATTATTTTTTGTTTTTCAATTGACTGTAATCTAACGGCAGAGAGATAGGTCACGAGCAATTGTTTTTCTCAGGTTGAAAATTGTGGGGACTATAATTCCCCGAGTAGGTCGCCCTTTGAACCTTTTCCATTAACGTCTCATGCAGCAGCTTGGTGCAGAACACGTGACATCGAAACACCAAGCAAAAGCAAAACTACTACAGTTTGTCCAGTTTTAAGTTGAGCTCTGACCTTTTTCTCTCGTAGTCGAAGATCAGGGATCACCAAAATGGAACCTTCAGACTTTTCAAAGTCTGAAGAAACCTCAAAGTGTTCATTTGGACTTACATTCTTTCAGTTTGTTTCATGTGCAGAAGTTAAGCTAACCTCTCAGAACACGTTCCACGA